>PVLD010033552.1:0-13547 GCA_004027595.1 Dinomys branickii
GTTACTTCTCTTTGGGAGAATGTCCCTTAAGCTGTCTGCTGAGATTTCCGCTTCTACTCCCTACCCCAAGACCTGGCCGGGGCAAATAAACAGCTCGCCACCCCAGGATTCTTGCAGATAGGCCACTCAGGTGTTCCTCCCTGGGTGGAGCTCCTTCCCCCCTCACAAAACCCGTTGGGGCGCCTAAGTAGTTCTTCCCGCCCGGGAGATCCCAAAGTCCTTAAAGCTGCTTTGATGTCTCTCGCTGGGCTGAGCTTCTTCCCGATTCAGGAAAAACCGGTTAGAGCGCGCACTTAACTCACCCTGTGATCGTGCAGACAGGAGTGCCATTCAGATGTTTTTCCCTGGATGGAGATTTTCCCCGACTCAGAAATCCCGCCGGCCGGTCGCTGTTGCTCCAGTTCACACAGCGCTGGCTGCGGGGGTGGGGTTCTGAGTGGGATCCCGGAGCGCTGCCCGGTTTGGCGCAGTTTGTCCCAGTAGCACGTTCTCTGTTGGGTTCAGGAGCTGAAGCCGTTCTTCCCTCCACACTTGCTCTCTCGGCTGGTCGTCTTCTTCCCGGAAGTCCTTATTTCTGTCTTCATATTGCTATATTTCATTGTTTGGGTGGTAATCCTCTGGGAGGTTCTCTCTCTGCTGCCTACCCGGTCACCATCTTCCCGGAAGTCCCCCGCTGAAGACCAACTTGAACCACATAACAAATCACTGCCTCAGTAAATAATAATAATAATAATAATAATAATAATAATAATAAATTCAATTTAGGTTCAACTTTTCTGGTGGTTAGAGAAATGCAAATCAAAACAACAGTGAGATTCCACCTTACCCAAGAAAGAATAGTCATCATGAAGAAATCAAATAAGAACAAATGCTGGGAAGGTTGTGGGAGAAAAGGAAGCCTTCTGCATGGTTGATTGGAATGTAAATTGGTACAACAATGTAGAAATCAGTATAGAGTTTCCTCAAAAAAGTAAACCACAATGCTAAGGACATAGCCGTAGTAAATGAACCATAGCGTTAAGTGAAATAAATCAGATGTAAACATTTAATATCTCATGGTATCACTTATGTGAGAAAACCAGTTATAAGTGAAGGCCGAGGTAACTGGTAGATAATAGAAGGAAGGGAGACATGAGAAGGGGGTCAGGGAATGAAGTGAAGCAGCAGGGAGGGGAGGCACGAGGTTAAAAAGGGTGAAAAAGAGAACTGGCTGTGTGGTGTACTCGCACCAAGTCCACACGAGGAATGTAAACAGTATGTACTGCAAATATGAATTATTCAAAAGTTAAAGTACAAGTTTAAAAAACCTATTTTAAGACAAACATTTCAGAGCTAATAGGAAGGTGGAATATTTATGAAAGTGTCAGAAATTTTGAAGCTCTACTTTGTCCTTGAAAGGTAGATAGATTTGGATATGGAAGAGATACAATATTTAATGAGAGCCTTTTATATATCAGGGCTATTATATGCATTATTTTCAATTTATTTCATGCCCCACAGGGATTATTTATTGCAGCATTTTGAGCATGAGAAAACCAAGCTTCGGAGATACTAGATAAATTGGATAAATGCTTAGTCCCACTAAGTGGAAGAATCAGAATTTGAACTTGCTTTGACTTTTTACTAAACTACATGCTTATTAATTTCATCAACAAGTTACTTCACTTATCCATAAATGAAAATAATTTACTGGCAATAGGAGTTTGACAGTAGGTAATGGAAGTTATTTTCATGTTGAGAAAATGTATTTTGGCCAGTGTCATTGGCAAAATGCCTATGAGCTGATCCATGAAGTCAAGTACTTATTGTAAAGGAGGTTCTCTGCTACTCATTTGAATTATAATGAAGGTTGGAGGATTGCTGCAGGGGAGCAGCATATCCATTTCTGGTTATTTATCAACAGAGTAATGGGATTATTAGGAAATTGCTTTTTTCCCACAACTTGATCCATTTGACTTCTTCCATTTTCTTGTATTGTAGGGAAAATAAATTAATGCATGCTAATGAATTCTTAATTTGCATAAATCATCTCCCTATGTGATTTTTAATCCTGAATTAAATATATCACAAAATACCCACATACAAAGAATGTCTATTATATGTAGCCATCATTCTAATAATCACACATTTTATAAGCAGAAAAATTAAAAAGATTAGGTGATGATAACCTACTATGTAAAGAGCCTTTTGTCATAATATTCACCGTTATTGCAGTCTGTCAATTAATAGAGAAATTATTTTCCCTTCTAGTATTGCTTTTAGCAATGAGCTTATGTTGTATGAGTAATCAGATTTCTAGCAAAATTAGTTTCATTTTCATATTGAGAAAAGCATAAATGCAAATTCATTGATTGATTGATTTAGACATACCATAATATATTTTATGATGACCTAATAAATGGTAAGCACTATTTCAAAGTCTGGAGATGACGAGAGAGCAAGCACATACTCTACTATCTGGCAAAAGGAACTGAGTGAATTCTTGGTGAGCTATTTATTGTGGAATCTGTAATACCAACACTTAGAACATAGTGATTACTTATTGCCATGCAGTCTTCTAAGCATTCATATGCGTAACTATGTAATTTTCACAAGTACTATATGACATAGATAGAGGTATGTTCCTTAGTTTACAGATCAGGAAATCGAGGCATAAAATGATAGTTGAGCTTGTATAAATCACAGTGTCATACTAGTGAGAAATTACTGGGCCAGTAAGGAGGAGTGACCTAGATCCCAGCAGTATGATGACACGCTGGGCTACCTTTACTTAAATATATTTAGCAATGTGAAAGACAAAACTGAGAGTCTGTCTTGTGTTTTTAATAGCCAAATGGGACAAAAGTCAGAGTACCAGGCCTGATGAGTGTGAAAATTTATATAAATAATCCCTTAGATTCAGATTCCACAGGATCGCACTAAGTATTTTAAGGAACTAAAAGTAACTGTTCTGTGCGTAACTAGGAAAAACCTCCCAGACAAAAAGTAAGATTAGAATGATCTTTCATTCCCTGTGGCCTTTGGCACCTCGAAATAGCAAGGGAAGGTAAAAGCATTTCGGATTCTAAGTATTTGTCAAATTATTTTTCTGGCATAATGGATAAAATGCAAAATTAATCAGACATATGAAGAGACAAGAAACACAAATGAAAATGGACCAGCAGGCATAACTGAGAAAAAAGTACAGAAAATAAAAAAACACTACAAATTATCAAATATGTATTACAAAATCAAAAGGAAAAAAATATTCTAAATCTAAACAAATACATAGATCAACTGTAAATATTCACAAGTACCCAAAAATTATTCCTGGAAATTAACTTCAATGTTTGGGAAAAGTTACAAATAAAAATAAAAGAATAATTGACCTGAACGGGGAGCTAAGTGGTTAAGATTAAGAACAAATTAAACATAGCTAAGAGGAGAACGATAAAATCCTAGTGTAAAACCACAAGTCTTTAAAAACTGTAAATCCAGTTCCTTTAAACTAGGTGAAGAGATTGTGACAGATACACAGAATAAAATTGGAGAATCTGGAAAATACATTTAAAGAATAGAAATAAAACTGTAGTTTTAAAGGAGAATGGATATCATTATTGAAAGTGCAATTGAATCTATAGATGAAACGAGAATAATTCATCATCAGTCTTCAGCAAAATCTCAGCATGCAATACTAAGTTTCATTACGTACTGCTATAATGAAAAAAAAAGATATTGAATGAGTTGTAAAAAGAAATTAAATCTGATCAGTTTGGAGATTCCTCAGCAAACTAGGTCTAGATGTCCCATTCAATCAAGCTATTCCTCTTCTGTGTATTTTCCCAGATCTGAAAACATCATATCACAGTGATATATGTGTATCCATATTCATAGCAGCGCAATTTGTGATAGCTAAATTGTGGAATCAACCCAAATGTCCATCCGCAGAGGACTGGATTAAAAAAAACCGTGTCATTTTTATATAATGGAATATTACTCAACTATAAAGAAAGACAAACTTGAGGCTTTTATAGGTAAATGGTCATAATTAGAGACCATACTCATAAGTGAAATAAATCAGATGTGCATGTGCAAGCAATGTATTGTATCACTAGTGTAAGAACCTGAAAATGGGAATATAAATTAGGAGGTATGAAAGGAAACTGCTCAAAAGTAAAGAGCAAATGGGATGAGGGGATGGAGAAAAGAAAGGGATAATGATATATGTATGTATGTATATGCAGGATGGCTAACATGTTTGAACTACTAACTTGTCACTTTATTGTAAGAAACAGTTAATGATTAGTTGTTGATCAATCTTGCATGTCTATATTTGTTTTCCTGAGTATGCACATTGGAGTTATCAATATGTAATACAACAGCCACTGTTAATTCCCTGTCACCTTGTCTGTAATTCTGTTTTGATCATACTACTTTGTGCTACTTTGTAAGTGGCTGTCTGTTTGTTAATATGCTTGCATTCTTTTACTTTTAAAATAAAAAAATGTAAAATTGATTTGATTAAAATAGGATACATTAGTAGATATTAACATAACACTATTTGTAAAATTAGCTCTAAATAAAATGCTGTTCCAAGGTTAGAATACTCCAAGTTATTAAAAAATTCAAGCCAGTAGTAAAACATAGAACTCCTAAACCTCAAATAGAGAATAACAGGCTTGCATATATATCCCTGGGACATTGACAAAATGCAGTACAATTTAAATAAAAAATGTAGTGAGTTTATAGGTTATGCTTTTTAGAATATAACAAGATTAAAATAAATTTTGAAGATGTATTAAAATACTTTTTTGGAAATTAATATGTGTAAAAGTATTTACAATAATTAATATTTAAGATAAAAACTGAAACTACAAAACAATTAAAAACCACCAGCAATACATTAACACAAAATCTATGGAAAGATAAATTTTCTGAGCTCAAAACAAATTTTTATGTTTAAAGGTATTTGTCATAAAAACAAAAATGAAACTAAAACTAAGAGAACTTAGAATTTAACTTGTGTAAATAAAGATCATAAGATTAAAAATTGAATCTGTATAAACGTTATACAATTCACTGTAATCTATATAATATATATAATATAAAACAAAGTAAATGATATGAGAGAAAAAATCAAAAGATGAAATTAATGGAAAAAGAGCATTTTAAAAATAGAAAGTGTATGTAATGCCCTTTTTTAAAAACCAGAGATGTCAAGTATTCCTTCCTGAATATGACCAGAGCAAAGGATAGCAGAAATGTTTAAAGATGAAACATAATACTTAAGTGTAAGCGTAGAAGTTGTTAGGAATTTTGAAGAGACTAAGTACAACTTGAATTGAACAAATTAAAAAGAAGTCGATGAAATACTTGAATTCTTCTAAAAATATGGACTGAATATACTCTCTTGAAAGAATTCAGACTGATCACGCCATCTCTAGTTTAGACCAATTAAATCAAGATATTAAGAATGGATCTTGTGGTGAGTTTGCTTGCTTTATTCACTAATGACTATTGGACTTGCATTGTGTTACATCTCTATTCCGTTTATTTAATTATTTATCTATGTTTTCATTTTGAGACAGAGTTTTGTTAAGTTGCTTAGGCTAGTTTTGAACTTGGGGTCCCCCTCCTGTGGCCTCCCACAGTTTGGGGATTACAGGATAGTATTTTCTTTAAGAACAATGAAGATTCAAAACCTTCACTTTATATTTTCATCAGAAGATACAGTTCTTTTATGGTTTGTATGTAGATGACCACTCCAAACCTCTTGTAAGTGGGGCTTTTGGGAGGTGACCAGATCACGCAGGTGTGATATAACTAAATATAATGCTGCGAGGTAAACCTGGTTGGAAGAGCTGAATCACTGGAGTAAAACCTGGAAAGGTCTATCTCCCTTCCTCTTTCCTTAATCTTTCTCTGTTTCCTGTCTGCCATGCTATGGAGAAATTTTATCTGCCATGTTGTTCTGCCATGCCACTCTACCTTGGAGACAGTTGGCTATGGAATACAACCTCTACAAACTGAGCTAAAATAGATCTTTCTTCCTTACGTGTTGGGTATTGTGTCTCACCAATAAGAACGTAACTAAGACACTTTATGTTCTCAGGTCTGTTTTAATAATTTATTAGTAATCCTTTACAGGAGTATACATTTAAAAGAATATCAAAATTAACCAAAAAAGTACTGGAATGACATTTTTCACACCTTAATTCTGTCTAAACTTTAAAGTACATTTTCCTAATTGGGATGATAGCAAAAATAAAAAGAAAACTCCACAATCTATTCCATAAGAGAGATAGAAACTGAAATTTATATCCAACTGTAAGTTAAAATAATTATAGAGTCAAACAAAAAGCTCTATTCAGAAATGTGTCCAAGGATCTAAATAGTAACAACAAACAAACAAATAAACAAATAAACACAAAACAAAAACATACCAGTGAATAAGGGCTCAAACCAAATTTCTTTTGACTTTTTTTAGAATCACTTCTAAGTTAAGTGGAAAGTATATATTTATTTCTTACCCCACACATAAACAACCTTACCTATTAGCAACATTCTCTAAAACGTGCTACATTTGCTACAATTGAAGAATAAATATTGACACATTATTACAGAAGGCCATAGTCTACATTGGGGTTGACTCTTGGTTTTATACACTGTCTGGCTTTGGACAAATGGATAATTATATGTATCCACCATTATAGTATCATGAAAGGAAGTTTCACAGCCGTAAAGATTTTCGGTGCTGTATTTATTCCTCAGTGTTCTCTACTGTTGAGAAACCTTGACTTTTACTGTTCCCATATTTTTTTTCTGCAAAGGCATGTATTTGGAAACATGCATTTCTTACTTATAGTTTGCATTTAAAATCTTACAGTGGCTTTTCATAACTGATTAGTTCAGTATTTTAGCACCACATACATTTCATTGTGTGAATGTACCAGAGTTTATCTATCCATGTAGCAAAGGTCATCTTGATTGCTTGAAAGTTTTTAGCAATTATGAGTGAGGGCTATAAAGTGTAGGGTGTATATGTTCATAAGTTCTCAGCTAAGATACACGACTGATCATCATGGAGCTTCATTATAATCACACCATTCTGTAGAATTGATCATAGACTTTCTTTCATTAACAGGAGAATATTCTAGGGAGTGTAGCCGTTTGGAAATATCATAATGGGAAGTAATATGAAGCCTTGCCCTAATAAATACATGGAACATTGGCTCATATAAAAATGTTGGAGTTTTTGAAAATTTGATTCTGCTTTCCACAGCTTGCTACTGAAATGTTTTGATAAGTTTAGTTCACTTTTTCTTCATTATTTCTCTCATCTTCAGTAAGCTGAAGTATTTAACATATGTGCAAAAATAAAGATCCCTTTTATAAAATAAGATGCTGTTTCAAACATCAAGTACCTGGAACTGCCGTATAAACAAGCAAATGAACAAACAAAAACAAAAAAATTACCTCGGTATGTTGTTATTACTATTAGTATCAATCTGCACTAGCTAACTGCTGCTTCCATTTTCTTTCTGATAGTTCCTTAGTGCATACATAAAATCAGTGCCATACCTCACTCCTTTCTCTGTTTTCATCCGAACGGTTTCCATAAAGGAGCTCTGATGATTTGTGTTTCAATATATTACATGTGTTTGTAATAGATTCTGAGGGTAAGGAGATGAAACAGAAAGCATGTCAAGGAAAAACACTTTGTAAAGGAAAATGATATAAATTAGTCTTTTTTTTTTTTTTTTTGGCAGTACCGGGGATCGAACTCAGGACCCTGCACTTGCTAGGCAGGCGCTTATTCCACTGAGCTATATCCCCAGCCCAAGATAAATTAGTCTTACTAGATAAATTATTCTAACCAGCTACTGAACATAAATATTACTTATGTTTTCAGTTGACTTACATGATAGGCCAAAGTGCAGAAAAATCACAATTAATTAATATGATGATTTCAAATATATACCATTTTTCTATTTTTAGTATTAATAATATTCTAATATAATTCTTTCCCTTTTTGTTAGAATTGGAAAGAGAAGAGATTAATTACCGTAGTAAATTATGAGCACTTTACTTAAATTACCTACATTTATTGTTGAGAAAACATTATTTCCAAAATGTTGTCTACCACTTTCAGTATTTTCAGTATTTTTTAAAATAATAGGCCAGGTTCCTTCTCTGTGTTAATAACTCTGCATGTGACCTCCTTAAACATAGAAGTTAATGCTTTGTGTTATTAAAAATTTCTCCCAGAAGGTACTGCTTAAAGCAACAGGGAAAGTAGAAACATTACCTAGGACACATCACACCCAGTCTTTCCTATTAAGGAGTGAAGAGGAAGAGAACAAGCTGAATAGTTAACACAACAGAATATTACAGTAGTGTGGAAGTACATGCCTATATGGTCAAAGACATAATACAGATTTCTAACCAGATAAGAAAGGGTGATTGGGAGAAACACACACCTCTTGAGGCAAGTGATACTATGTGAAAACAATACAGCTTATTACTAAAAATCTCCAGTATGTTTTAGGTATATGAAAGGCACTATTTCTGGAATGAAACTGAGAGTGTCCAAAGCCAATAAATTCATTAATACATGTTTACATTGCTCCGAGCTTCTGTAGTTATATATTGGAAAACACATATTAATTGGTTTTTATAGATATTCCTTCTTTGAAGAGGGAAAACTCAGCACTGAGCTACTGAGCAGGAATAGAAGTGTAGGTTAGATTGAAGTTTGAAATATCTGTGTAGACTGACATCATGCTATTTGCATCAGCCTTTATGTATTCATGCATTTTCCACTGAGTGGCAAGGAAAATACAAAAAGTTTAAGGCACTTGTTTATCTTCTGATTAACTGTGGAGTGCACTTAATTGCATTAGCTCTGCTATTGAGCATCACAATTCTGTATTCTCTGTTGTTCTTGAGGGGTAGCAAGATCGATTCAGCAGGGAGAATGTGGTAAAGTGAGATGAAGGAGACTGAAGTCCAGTGAGTGGAAGGGAGAGGGGATGGTTGGTGGGGACACAAGGGAACTTATGACTCAGAAAACTAAAATGTCAGGACAGACAAAGGAAGCTGTATAAATGCAGAAACTAGGTATGAGAGCTGTTACGCAGATTTTCATCAGCAATCTTTAGAGGATAGAGACGGGAAAGAACACAGAGAATTTTTAGGAAATGGGGGTGTAACGTCACTATGCAGGTAGCAAGGGCCTGAAGCATAAAAAGCCAGAGTGGAGACATTCTCTAATGTAGAGGTTAGTTGTGTTTTTGTTTTTGTTTATTACTCACCATAAAGGGAGAAGATGAACACAGATTGCTGTGAGAACTGTTCTTCTGTATGAACCAAAGTGAAAATGTGACTGAAATTAACCGAAAAAAGATGAGGAGATTTTGTTTTAGGTAACAAGTTGGACAACATGAGAATATCAAAGGTTTATTCTGAAAGCTTTCCAACAGATGTATTTTTATTGTTTTATTTTATTTTTTTATTTCACAGTATGGAGGATTGAACTCAGGACCTTGCACTTGCTAGGCAGGTGCTTATTCAACTGAGCTATATTCCCAGCCCCCATATGTATTTTGAAAATGGAAAGTACTCTTTATTGATATTTAAATATATTTGTTTCTTTTCCTTTTGTTCCTTTTGTGTGGGTTTTCCCATATGTATGCATGAGAAAGAGACCTTTTGTTAGGGGACCCATATAAAGCATGACTAACACTAAATGTGTTCATTTATTTACAATTCAGAACACAATTGATTTAATGAAATTATGTAACTTCAGAAATTCAGTAATGGGGAGCAACAGGCTCAAGATTATCCCTCATGGTAAAAAGATTACTCTGATACATTAGAGTTATTCAGTGAAAACTGTAAAATCATTTATGTTTTTAAGTAGTATTCTAGCCACTTATGTTAATTTAATTCTTCACATGATAGTAAATGGTGAAGAATTGAAAGCTTTTTCTCCAAGATCAACAAAAAGGGACAAATGTCCATTCCTACCACTTCTGCTCAACATAGGTATTCTAAACATAGGAAAGAAAAAGTAAACTTTTAAAAATTTAAGAGAGGGCTGGAGGTAGAGCTCAGTGGGGTAAGTGCTTGCCGCTAAGCACTAAGGCCCTGAGTTTGATCCCCGGTCCCGGAAAAGAAAAAAAAAATAAAATAAAATAAAAAAAATAAAAAATAAAATTTAAGAGTAAGGAAGAGGTGAAATGATTTCTGTTCACAGATGATATTGAGTTATGTGTGGAAAACTGAAAATTTCATATAAAGTGTTAGAATAAGGAAATAGAAAAGAATTTCCCATATAATAAACATGAAAATAATAAATTGTTTGGGAATTGAGTACAAGAAGCTTGTACAATAAATATTACAAACCATGCTTGAAAGAAATAAAAAAGTAAATGCAAACGCACACCAAGTTCACAGATCTTAATAATTTCAACCATTTTTAAAGAAACTTGCACAATCAATGCAATATCTATCAATATCTCAAAGATGCATTTTTTTTGTGGTACTGGGGATCGAACTCAGGAGCTTGCACTTGCCAGACAAGCCTTTATTCCACTGAGCTGTATCCCCAGCCCCCACCAAAGATGCTTTTTGAATAAATAAAAATTTAATTATTCAGTTCTTGAAAATCTCAAGGGATCCCCAACTGATAGTGCAGGCTTGGAAAAGAAGCACAATGTTGGAGAACTCCTGATTTCAAAATTTACTACAAATATTCAGTAATGAAAACATTGTAGTCCTGGTATAAAGATGACATTATAAACCAATGGAACAGAACATAGACATAATATAGAATATAGACATTCTCACTTATATTAATAAATGGATTTTTACAAATGCACAAAAACTTTTCTGTGATGAATATATAGCCTTCAAAAAAAATGCTGGTAAAAACCTGATATCCATACACTTACAAAAGAATGAAAGTGGGCCTTTACATAACTGCAATAGGTCTCAGATACTGAGTATGCTATTCAGCCACTGGGGTCATATAATACAACAGAATGGATGACCCGGAGATACCAAGTTACCATGTGACATGATCTTTCCATCCTGAGATGGGTACTACCTGATCCAACAAGTCAGAAGTTGGACTTGCACAGCAACAGTGCATCACTGAATGGAAGTGTTATATACTTGATGGACCCAGAGCAGGCCTAGAGGGAACAAATAAGTTGCTTGAAAAAGTTGCCCAAGTGCCTGTGGTTCCTTTTACTGCTGTATTTTCTTCTGTCTCCCAAGATGCACTTATGGCCTCATAGGGCTTACTATGAATCCACTGACAGAGAAAACTAGAACTTAGTTTATAGAGGGTCCTATACATTATGCAGGCTCTATCCAAAAGTAGGTCATACAGACTCTTCCCAGGACATCCCTGAAGAACAGTGGTAGAAGGAAATCTTACCAGTTCACAGAACTTTGGACCGTGAGCCTGGTCATACATTTTTCCTAGCAGAAAAACTGGCAGGATATACAACCATAGAATGACTCAAGGACTCTATCCAGATTTCTGGCCTTGATAGGTACTTGAGAGGAACGTGCTGGAAAATTCATGGCAAAGATCTGGAGAGTAAGATATATGAATAGACCTCTTATGGGTGAAGGATATAAAGATATTTATGTCCCATGTAAATGCTCATCAAAAGGTGACCTCAAGAGAAGTCAACTTCATAGTCAAGTAGATAGGACCACCTATTCTGTGAATGGCAATCAACATTTTTCTTCAGCTATCCCTGTAATTGCCCAGTTGGTTCATAAACCGGTGGCCATGGAGCCAGGGATAGAGGTTATGCACTGGCTCAGTAACATGGATTTCTACTCAACAACACTGACCTGGCTACAACCAGTACCGAATACCCAATCTGCTGGCAGCAGAGAGTGAAACTGACTTCCTAATATGGCACCATTCCTTGGGGTGGTAAGCCCTAGACATGGTGGCAGGTTGATTGTATTGGACTGCCTCCATTGTGGAAAAGGAAGTGCTTTATAATTATTGACAGAGACAGTTATTATAGGGTGGACTAGCCTTATTATTCACAAATAATTAAAATACAGAAGCAATCCAAGTATTCATCCATGAAGAAATGAATAATTAATGTATGGTGTGTGTGTGTGTGTGTATATATATATATATATATATATATATATATATATATATATGAAATGAAATAATTTTCAGCCTTAAAAATAAGAAATTTTTGACATATGCTACAGTGGATGAGATTTAAAGATATTATAATAAATAATATAAGTTATGAGGCAGCAGGAAGGGGAAAATGAGGAGTTTCTGTTCAACAAGTAAAATGTTCTAGTTATACAGGAGGTAGATCTGCAGTACGTTTTGCCTATCATTAACAGTAGTGTATTTTATACCTAAATTTTTTTAAAATAAAAGTACAAAAACATATTAACAAACAAACACCAATTAGCATAAAAAATAGTACAATCACAACTGATCTATAGACAAGGTGACATGGTCTCAACAGTGGTTATTGCTTTATCCATTCATATCTTCGAAGTGTAAATACATGAACCCATATACAGACATGCAAAATTGGTTAGACAATTAATCCTCTCAACAACAGAAAAACACACAAACCAAAAATTCAAACACAGAAAACAAAACAGGCAAACAACAACAACAACAAAACACCAATAGTTGCTGCTTTGCATACTCATATCTTCGAAGAGTGTGTTCAGGATAATACATACAGACATACAAGATTGATCAAATAACCCGTCATCAATTATTCCTTAGCATTAAGTGATATAATACAATAGTAGAACCATGTTAGCCCTCCTGCATATATGTATATTCATATAAACATACATACATTTTTGTCTCTTTCTTTTCTCCTTTCCCTCGTCTCATCTGTTCTTTGTTTTTGAACAGATTTCCTTCATGTCTCTTAGTTTATATTCCCACGCTCAGGTTCTTACACCAGTGATACAATACGTTGCCTGCACATGTATCTCTGATTTATTTCACTTATGAGTATGGACTCCAGTTTTGACCACTTGCCTACAAAGTCCCCAAAACTGTCTTTCTTTATAGCTCAATAATATTCCATTCTATAAAAATGCCACAATTTTTTAACCGAGTCTTCTGTGGATGGACACTTGGGTTGCTTCCACATTTTAGCTATTACAAATTGTGCTGCTATGAAAATGGGTGCACATATATCAGAGTGATATGATGTTTTCAGATCTTCTGGGAAAATACCCAGAAGAGGACTAGCTGGTTTGAATGGAACCTCTAGACCTAGTTTGCTGAGAAATCTCCAAACGGCTCTCCACAGTGCTTGCACCAGTCTGCATTCCCACCAGCAGTGTAATAGAGTCCCTATTTCTCCACAACCTCACCAGCATCTGTTATTGGATGACTTTTTCATACTGGCCAGTCTTACTGGGGTGAGATGAAATCTCGATGTTGTTTTTATTTGCATTTCTCGAATGACTAAGGATGTGGAACATTTTCTCATATATTTATTTGCCATTTGTATTTCTTTGTCTGAGAATTGTGTATT
>PVLD010033553.1:0-13546 GCA_004027595.1 Dinomys branickii
AATAAAAGCTATATTGGAAAAATAAAAATTACCTGGCTACTCAAGTAGAAATGATTATAATTGCATAATTACTTCACCTACTCTGCAAAATACATCTTTACTATCAGCATCTGATAGCTATTGATACATTTGATACATCTGACAGCTATTGATACAAACAGTCAGCCAGGTAAGAAAAGGGTCGCCTTTAAGTACTATAGTCCTACATACATTCTACAGGCAAAGGTAAGGACTCTCCTGAAGGATTAATTATGTTTTAACAACAAAGAAACCTCCCTAGAAAAGGAGATCGGAAATTAGAAAAGACATAACAAGCTTGCTTTCAGTGAATTTCAGCTGAGGACATTTTGTCCTCTAGAGTGAAGAATGTTACTAGATGTCATACTGACTTTGGGGATGAGATGGTGCCTAGGAAATAACATTTTAGAAGGTAATCTCCATCCTTGGAAGTAACTCAAAAGAACCAGGATTCCTCCTATGACTACTAGCAAAGATGGAGAAGCACTGTAGACTTCCTAAGAACACATGGACAGAAAGGGCTATGTCTACATTAATCTTAACCTTAGGGCCCCTGTGAAACACCACCATATGGACTTGAATGAATATTTCTAGAGAAGAAAACAGGAGATGATCATAAACAAATAATCACCAACCTCTTTTGTGAACAAAACAGTAAATGAAATTCCATTCTTCGTTCTAAAGAGTTTATTTGCCAAACTGAGGACCCTGCACTTGCTGGGCAAGCATTTCTGCTGCTGAGCTCTATCCCCAGCCCCTGAGGAGCAGAATTTGTATATGAAAAACTATATGTGAGCATTTCCATATGAGATTTATATACACACACACTACAATATTCATTTGGAGTTGTATATGTTTTAGTGTATAATAAAAGTACTTCTGTAAAATTCAATGGGTTAATCTGATGTATTTGGCCATGTTTGGCCATCTTAAGCCACGCAGAGAACACAGAGATGAAAACAACAAAAGGAAGTACATGTATGGAAAATATGTCGAAAAGGAAAATAGTTTGTTCCCTATTTAATAGCCATGCACAGCCAGCGGCTTCAGAGAATCTGAGATGCAAGTTTCACCCAGTCTCAGCTCAGCCAGGCCAGCAGCATCCTCACTGCCCTACGGCCCTCCTGCTCCCTCTGCTGACCGCCCTGGTGTTGTGCTGCTATGGGCCTGCTGGATCTGTGCATTGTCACCCGCCTCAGAACTCCATCCTGCTTAGCAGGAAGACCCTTGTGCTTCTGGATGAGATGAGAAGGATCTCCACAGCCTTGTGTCAGAAAGACAGAAATAACTTCCCATTCCCGCAGGAGACGGGGACTGGCAACAAGTTCCAGAAGTCCCAGGCCTCATTTCTCTTCATTTTGGATTCTCTGCAGCAGATCCGCACCCTCTTCCACACAGTGTGGCTCTTCTACCCGGAACACAGCCCTCCTGGACCAGCTCCATTCTGCGCTCCATCAGCAGCTGGAAGTCATGAAGCACTGCTTGGTGCATGGGATGGGAGAGGAAGAATCTGTCCTGGTAACTGAGGACCCAAAACTTGGGTACTTTGGAAGGACCTTGAGAACGTACTTCCAGGGCATCCATGTCTACCTGGAAGAGAAGAAATACAGTGACTGTTTCTGGGAAATTGCCAGAGTGGAAAACATGAGAGCCCACATTTGCATGTGTGTCTGATATTTTAAAAGGTTTTAATTTGACTTTTAGTCACAGAATTTTAAAATTAATGCACTAACATTTGCCAGCAATATCAAACAAGTACAGTACCCATTACAAAATATTGAGCCCTTAAGGCATCAGTCCTTAAGAGATGGCAACTTTGATGTTATTTATTGTTGGCTTATTTATCAATATTCATGAATCTTGTCATTTATTTTACATACTTCATATAACATGTTCACTCATATATTCAAATTTATAAACATTTCAGTTTTATTCAGTTGCATTTTAAAAAATAAATTTGTATCAAGAAAATTTTTCTTGAACTCTTTTTTTTTTTTTTTTTTAAACAAACACAAATTCAAACCCTGATTTTCTAAGCCACACTGAAGCACGCATTAAGTAAGGTCTGTTTATGTTTTCACTCTCTTCATTTACATCATAGGTGTTAGAGTTTAGATTTAAAATTTCGCTTAGAAGTCGCACATTGAGATGTGGGGTGTGCTCCAAGCAGGTACTGGGGGAATGACTTGGAAGGGAATACTTTTAACTCTGCCTCCTCCCTTCTCCCTCTGCTTCTGGGCCACCATGTGGTAAAGAGCTTTCCTCCACCATGCCGTGCTACAGGGCCACTGATGCCTTGAAACCAGCTGACAATAGAATGAATCCATTCAACCCATGAGCTAAATTAGACCTCTCTTCTTGTAAACTGAGAGTGTTGGGTATTGCTCCGGCCTCTTTCCACTTCAGTGCAGGCCTTCATTCATTTTCTGTGCTATAGCTCTATTCCCTGTTTTTTCCCACACATTGCAATTAGTCAGGGGAAAGCACTTCCCATTTTTCACTTCCATGCCATTTGGAGGTACATTTGCTTTCACTTTTCCTGCAATCAACTCTGGAGTTTTGCTTTCTAGGAAAGTTGAAGTGAGAAAGCAAAAACCCACGTATCTTAAGAACCATAGGAAAAAATTGGTGCACTTCCTTTTCCTTTAGGTCATGTTAAGCTTTAGTTCCTATTAAGCTGAGGATGTGGTAGAAAATAATAGACAAGCAGCAATAAACTTCTATACGAGCCAGTAAAACTGTATAAAACCCAAATCATAATATTTTGGATTCCGTTTAAATCCAAAATGAAAACTCATGAATGACTAAAGGGAAAGACAACTGTTGCTGTTTCACAAAACGGAATGCGGATCTCTGCCTTCCAAACAAATGGAACCACACTGAGTAAATGAACAAGCAACAGTTTCTAGTTTCAGCAGTAGTTGTCTTCTAGTGGGAATCAATGTCATGCCTGAATCTCCCATCCTCAGCTCAGAAACTTCAAGGATAGCATGGATTCAACTGTTTACCTGAAGGAGCTGAACACTGAAAGTTGTACTTGGCCAAAGAGTATTATGTGATTACTGAGGCAAAAAATTACTGTAATTCAATAACTCCACTTTGTCAGACAAAGCACGCTTTTGAAGTTAGCCTCTGTGGGCTTGGAACAATGGATCAATGGTGACTAGGAGGTCACCAATGAGAGCTAGGGTCCGACATTCAAGCACTCTAGGGAGAAAGGGAAGGAAGGAGTTTTTACTCTGTCAATAAGAAACAACTTGTTACTCGGTAGGGAAGTTCTAAAGTCATTGGGATACGGTGGGCCCCTCTCAGAGGGCATATGAGGAGTGTGGGCCGAGGGTAATTTGTTCCCTAGAGCTGGTGTTACCAGATGTGGTAACCAACTTTGAATGAGGTAGTACTGGGGAAGTAACCCTATTTTAACGTTAAATATAACATTAACATAATAAAATAATATTATTTTACTGCATAACTAGAATCCATACAGACATATACATCCAGGAAGAACCAAGGTTCAGGCTGGGATTACAGTTTGAAGACCTATGTAGACCTCAGTGAGGACATGGCAGAAAGAGAGGGTGATGTCTACAGTAATCTTGATGTTGTGGTTCCCATGAAGCATAGCCACATGGCCCTGCGTGAATGTATTCTGGTAGGAGATAAAAACCAGAGACACTTATTTATCAATAATCGTCAGCCTTGCTTGTGACGAAAACAGAGAACTATTCTGCTGTCTTCATTTTAGAGACTTTAAGTACCAAGAGTGGAGAATCCCCAGACAAATATAGAAGCCTGTAAAGCTATGGAGGCCTAATTTTCTGCATGAAATAAGGAGAGAAAAGATATCTGGTAGGATCAGTGTTGTAGTTATGTTTTGAGAGAAAAAAGAGCAATATTTGTACGTAAAATAGAGTGTACGCCTGTGGAGGAACGTTCATATAAATGCACAAACTTCTATCTGTAGAGGACAAGTGCTTCCTGTCATTTGATCAGTTTGTAAACCTATTTGGACTGGGATAGTTACAATCTACTAGGAAAATTCACTGAAGAATTGGTGGTAGTACTCATTTACTCATTCACCCTTTCTTTTCAAATCGTATGAATAAAGTGGTACCAGAGTAATAAATTATATATCGAACTACTGTCAAGAATACAAGTACATGACACTAACACAATTCCTACTCTGTTGAAATAGAGTCTTACAGAGAAAAACACATAAAAACTTTACTTGTAGTCTCACTTATGGGAAGTACTGCAAAAAGAATAAAAGTAAAATGATATTTACCCACCCCAAATTTTACACATAAAGATGCTGAGATGGAAAAGGAAATACTAGATGTCTTTTCTAAGTTGACTGAGAGACACGAAGATGCAGAGGTTGTGTTGCCCGTTAGTGCAGGTGTCTAGAATTAGCAACAGATGCCAGGATAGAGGTGTACATGCAGACTCTGTATGGTTACCTGCTAATGGGGCGTAGAAGTGGAGATGCTTGTTTGCTGATGCTGCCTGTAGGCCACCAAACTATGTGGCCCGTTGGTCAGGAGAAGAGGAGGTTACACCTGTCATACTCTCAGTTCGCAAGTTTGGATGGTGCTTAGGTAATGGGAAGAAAGCTAGATGATTATTTTGGGGAAATTTGCAGCCACTGAATAATGGCTTAGCCTACTGATGGAAATAACCTTTGGCTTTACCAAGGGAAAAGTGGCAAGGAGCCAGGGTAACAGGCTCCTCCCATGGTGAGTGTAATTTTTATGTGCCACAAACACACACTGATAATGTAATTGAAAAATTAATGAGCATGACATGTTTAGACAAGGAGAAAGAAGCTGTAAGATATTTGAGGTACAGATCACTGCCCCCCACTGAAGTTCACTTGATATTGGTCCCTATAGGAGTTTCCTTATGGCTTATCCCTTTTTCTTTCAGTTTTTCCATTCTCTTTCTCTGAGCATTCCATTGCTCTACTTTTAAGCTAATTTGATTTTTTATATTGACTCAAATATGCCTTCAAATCCTACTATTAATTTTTCATACCAGAAAAATTAATTTCAAATTCCGTAATTTCTTTCTGGTGTCTACTTTAGGTTTTCTATTTCCTTCATGATATTTTCATTTGTCTATATCAATTGATCTTGAATTTCTTCCCATCTTTCTTTAGTTTTTGAGACCATGTAAAGATTTAAGAAAATTGCTTTACAGTCTTGGTTTAGTAGTTATACTGTCAGGCATTTTTTGTTTGTTTCTTTTGTTTTGTTTTGTTTTGTTTGAGACAGGTTCACTCTATGCAGTACAGCTTGGCCTTAAACTCACTTTGTAGGCCAGGCTGGCCTTGACTTTGCAAGGATCCTCATGCCTCAGCCTCCCAAGTGCTGAGATAACAGGGGTGCACCATCATGCCTGGCTGGCAGCCATTATAAGGGGACTTCTAATGATATCTTTACTTGTGTTTGAACCATACTTTTCTGTCTTATTATATGCTTTATGATTTTTTCGTGTGGCAAATTTGCTCTTGAATTAATTGATTAATTTCATTAGTCTTAAAAATCAGATTCTCTCCTGATCAGCAGTATATTGTTTTATGTTGCTCTTTTCATTTCTCATTGTTGCAGGCTGTTTGTTGGGGTTTTTTTTGGTTTATTTTGTTTTTTTCTTTTTTTGGTACTGGGAATCGAACTCAGGACCATATGCTTGCCAGGCAGGCGCTTGTGCCACTGAGCTATATCCCAGGCCTGTTGCAGGCTGTTTGAATACCCAGAATCAACCTGATCTATGACCTTAAGGTCTTGTTAGGTTACTTCTGGAACCATATCTTTCCCTGACATGTAAAATCACTTTTTTTTTTCTATATTTCTTAACGATTTTGGACATTCCAGTACATAATATCTAACTCTTCAAAGGGAAAAAGAGAAACATAGAAGGACAACAGCAAGCTGGCCTGTGAGTGCTCTGGGTTCGCTCCTCATACAGAGGACAGGCTTAGAAAAATCCAGAGGATCAGAATTGGCGATCAGAGATCTGAGAAGAGACCTCGAAACATGAAGGAAGGGTGCTTTTGGCCACCCTAATCCTAGAAGTGTGTTGCAAGTTGCCACAGGGCCGAAGGAGTGCAGGATCTCTTGCTGCTGCTGTGCAAAGAGTTTAAGCAGACTGAGAGATCCATCATTTACCATCCAACACTTGCTCTGAAAACTACAAGCCTTCAGTAACTTCCAGAGTCCAAAACAGTCACATCAAACTGACTCTACCACGTGCCATTCTTATGGAGGAAGTGAGACAGATTCCTGCCTCTTCCTATTTCAACTTCTTCCCAGAATCCCCCACAAAGTTCTTCAGAAAGCTCCAGCATCTGGGGAAACAACAAGAATTCCACTTTACAGAATATGTTGGAAATTAACATGGTGGACTGCCCTCAGAAGGATCACCACGGCAACCAGTGAGCACCTGAACAAAGGTGTGTAGTCAATTGTCATGGTACAAATTGTCAGAAGGTTTTCTAAATTTAAAGTTATAATGAACTTGAGGAAAAAATAAATGAGCAGTGATTCTCTTCACTTATTTAAGTCTGTGGAACAATTAACGAAACAAGTAAAATTTAGCATACACAAGTATTTTTGAAAAACCAAACAACTGTGTTGGCAGCAGAAATGTAAGTGGAATGTGGACCGTAACAAATGAAGGTAGGAGTACATAGCATAAACCCTCAGAAGATGGAAGTTGTTCTGTCCAGCCACATTATATACATTCAAACCCAGGAGGCCAAAGACCAAAGAGTTGTACACAATGTACTGAAGTAGGTGTGTTTATTTATCTCAAAGATTCTAGTTAGGAGTTCTGCAACTACTGTAGCAGAGAATACAAAATGCCCTGCCCTACGCATACCAGTGTACTTCAGTTTCTTAGTTGCCCAGGTACTAGTTCCTGTTCCAGTTCCAGTTGCATCTGGCTCTTAGAAAGGGCTGGTCACTGTATGCATAGCTGCTCCCTATGAGGCACTTTGTATAAACCAATCTCAAGTTGACCAGCCATAAGCCCTAGACCACCAGATCGCCAGAGATTGGGGCCTGATACTCTGGGAATGATCCCGATCAGTAACAAATGCTCTTGTCAAAGCACTATAATTCTTTCTCCCATGTAACAATTTAGAGGACAATTCTATCTCTCTCTCTATAGCTCTTAAGGTTCTGACAAAGACTGTCCTTGCCCAAACTTCACTAAAGTTTCCTGCAGTCCTCTGTGACAATTCATCTTCTCTTTGGGCCCAGTCTTCCTAGTCCCATGGATGTAGGATTCATGGTACATAGGTTTTCTTACAATCCCCCTCCTTTGAGATTTCATTGTCCTCACTATCTTATCCAATTCCTGTCTCCATACTAGATATCTGACAACCTTGGCCTACATTCATAATTACCTTTGTTAAGTTGGTTTAGCAAGGACTCTCCTCCTTAGGTATGTCCAGTGATTTTCTGTCTACTGACTCCTTCATTCTGCTTATTTGTCATCTCGGTCTCTTTGTTAGAGTCCCAGGTGAGGCCCTGTGTCTTCTACATTGTGATAGTCTTGACACCTGTCCCAGTAGTTCAGAATGAATTCTCTCTTATTGTTTTATCATGTGTCACCATACTTTATTTCAGTTCTTCAATATAAGTCAGTACAGTTAATCGAGAAACAAACTGCAGGCAACTCAGGTGACTCAGAGGCTTTAGGCCCTTCTGGACAAATCTTTAACGCCTGGGTGAGCTCTCCGGGTGGGGCCTCCTTGACCTCTCAGTCGGAATTAGTTTACTCCTCTCACCTAATCACAGCTAAAGCACGGGTGCTCCCCAAACGGGTGGAAATTAAAGCCTGATGGATCTGAAAAAATGGATAGAAATGTGCAGGATTTCCAAACGCCATTTATAAATATATATCTGAGGGCTAATGGTGCTCTACACAAATGGTAGAACACAGTGGTAGGGTCAAGCAGGAGTAGAAAAGAGAAGATCCAGGACTCTGAGGGAAAACAGCGAACAGGCTAGAGGCCAGCCCTGGCTCTCAGACCCAGACAGCCTGTGCGTGTAAAGAGTGGGAGAGGGACTTTGTCTGTCCCAACATGGGCTCCACTGTCACCGCCTTTCTGGATTTTCATCTTGTCTTTTGTGAACAGGACAAGAATAGAACCTCACACTATCTCTCTTACTTACTTATGTGTCCAGTGGGCTGCGAACTTGGTACTTGTGTATGTGCAAACAATGTGGAAACTGCAAGTGTTTCTCCTTGCTAAAGTGAAGATCAATTTTCCAGATTCTACCAATATTATCTGACTAATGTAAACACTATGTGACTGATACCTTTCGTTGTTTTTATTAACATTCTTTGTTATTTAACTATTAAGTTAGTTGAAGTGTTCACTCAAACTATCAAATGTGGTTGTTGTGTTTTTTGTCAGAGACCTGCTGTGAACATTAATGGTCTGTTTTTATTTACTGACTAGGGAAAAGCTTCATGCAGTGAATACTTGTCCGTTTTCCAAACAGAGTACTGCGTTCTTACAAATCTGCTTTCCTTGAAGATTTTCTTGTGCATTGGTTGGTGTCTCTTCTTCAATCCCTTGCAAAGGATATCTGTAGGGAAGTCGAAAACAGCTCCTGCAGAAAGGGGCTAGCCCAGGCTGTTAGAGCACATCTTCAATCTTCTTTCCTCTGCTCTTCCACACCACTAAATTTCCATTTTGTTGGGCTGAATGTCACTCAGACGTATTTTGTACTTTTCCCCCTCCTAGTATATTGCTTTCTCTAGATTAAAAAAAATCAAAACATTTAGATGTGCATTTCTTTCCATTTGTCCTAAATCCTTGGAAAAAGAATGCCAACTTTTGCTTGCAAAGAAAAAAGAAATGAGAAAAAGAGAAACTCTATTGAGTTTCACGCATGTTACATGAACAATTGTACAGCTCTCTTAATGTCCGACATTTAAATCTAATTGTTGAGACTTAAGGAAAACACTTGTTTCCTTTTGTTTGATGAGAATCAATTCAAATTTGAACTTCTCCAGGTTCCCTGGAAATTTTTTTCTTACTGCAAATAAAACATTTTCAAATAAAATTGATATTTGTCAATTGCATTTTCTCATTGCATAAGATGTCGGTCTGAAGAGTGAAAATTAATTCTTAGAGGTGTGAATAAATCTTAGGCATGCTAATGATTTGCAGTACTCCAAAGCTCAGTGGTACCTGATGTAATCTTATTCCTTATTTTTTATATTTTTATTGTTTCTTTTTGTGTCTCACATAAGGATGTACTGACATTGAGATCATGGAGATAGGCGAAAAGTGAGCTTTGGCAAATACGTGGCTATGACTTAAGAACTTTCTAAGGTGTACAAGATCTGTTAGTAAATCAGGAGTGTTCTGCAAGGGAGGGATTGCTCATTTTTGATACTCACGGCTTCTCAGTGTGTTGTGGCCATTGGGAGTTAAATAGAGAAACTTCGAATTTTATTTTATACCTTTCCTAATGTTATTGAAAATGTCAATACTTATGAGAAGTGCAAAAGAGAAAATACTGAGTATTTGAATATCTGGCTACAAGTGAAGTTAAACATTTTTTCATAGGAAGCAAATTATGTACATTGCTATAAATGTTAAGATAACAGCTGTTTTTCAATACATTTTATCACCTAATGATTTTAGTCAATTTATTACATTGCTCTCCTTATATGTTACAGATTGGTAAATTGTGTATGACTTTGATAACAGTAATTAATTCAATTAGTTACATAAGCAAATGATATTAGTCACTAAGTAAGTTTGGTTACGAAGAAAACTTAAAAGTCAATGTATTTTAAGTTTAACATAGAGATTAAAATGTTATTTAGTCACTTTTACACTGGATTCAATAAAAAGATAAATTTAACATACTTTATGTGTAACATATAGATACACAGAGTATGTTTATGCCATGAAAACTTAATAGGTTTTGAATTAGAGAAAATATGTAAAAGGGCTTGGAGTAAGGAAGTGGGAAACAATAATTCAAAAGTGGTTGCGAAACACTGCTTTAAACCCACCTAGAGAATACATAAAGGAAAGTAAAAACAGAAGTGGAAAGTAATGGGGCTTACCAGCAGAAAATGAAAAGTACTGCATGGCTTACTTAAGCTCTACGGAGAAATCAAGGTCTTCATAGAACCTAAAAGGGAAGGTTCAGCGAGGGTAGAAACTGCTAGAAGCCCACCAATGGCATTGCCACTTACTTTCCTGGTAGCTCTGGTCGCACTCAGCTGTAGATCAAGCTATTCTCTGGACTGTGATCTCATACAGGCAAACAGTCTAAGGACAAAGAAGGCCTTGGCACTTCTAGACCAAATGAGGAGAATTTCCACTTTCTCCTGCCTGAAGGACAGACAGGACTTTGGCTTCCCCCAGCAGGAGTTTGATGGCAAGCAGACCCAGAAGGCTCAGGCCATCTCCGTCCTCCATGAGATGACTAGGCAGACCTTCAACCTCTTCAGCACAGAGGACTCATCTGCTGCCTGGGACAAGAGCCTGCTGGACACCTTCTGCACTGGTCTGCGTCAGCAGCTGAATGACCTGCAGGCCTGCCTGACCCGGGAGGCGGGGCTGGAAGAGGCTGTACTGATGCATGAGGACTCCAGACTGGCTGTGAGGAAATACTTCCAAAGGATCTCTCTCTATCTCAAGGAGAAAGGCTATAGCCTTTGTGCCTGGGAGGTTGTCAGAGCAGAAATCAGGAGATCCTTCTCTTCATCAGCAACTTTGTGAGGACGAATGAAGAGCAAGAATGAGTCCAAATGGAACATGAGAGGATTCTTGTCAACTGATACACTTTGCAGAAGTTCTGGCATTGCAAAGGCTCTCATTTCTGCTGCAATCATACAACATTCTAACTGCTCCATCTCTTCAGGAATACTAGACGACATTGTGTCTTTCTCTATGGCCAATATTCCCTTCCAGATGATCATGAAAATATGTTTCTTTATTTCTCTACTTGATTATTAAGATATTTATTGACCTATGTGTAATACTTAAATTACTTTATATAAATAATGTTATGGGAAACCTTACATTGTGATTAATATGAATAAAGAATGTATTTATAGTTAATTTGTCATTATCTTTTTGCACTACATTTTTATAATAGAAAATCTGTTGTATGTGCTTATTCTTGGATACGCGACACGTTACTGTGCAACCCTATGAAAGACTGGAAGATAGAATCCATTGACTCCTTACTGTCACAGTCAGAGTATCAGCAAAAGCTGACTAACTTATGGGCAGTGAGTATAAGCTCGATAGAAATGTAGCTCATATAGCAATGGTGAGATTGTTTGATCCAGCCCCAGAACTGCCATACGGTAATAGTAGAGCGACATGCATTCATTTAATCTAAACAGTTTACACACTGCCCTCAGGATATGGAGGTGAACATCTAATGGAGTTCCTGCTTATATATCTTTTATTTTTGTGGGGAAAAATATAAATCTATGCAAATATGTAATTTACATTCGTTACACAATTTACAAAAGGAAAACCCAAAATCTTCTTTCAGCAAAATGTATATTGAGGCATGAGAGATCATAGAAATCGAAGTTTTAAATGGACTAATGGATATCTACATCAATGTCCAGTATTATTTGGATAGAAAGCTTTGCAATGTTCAGAAAAAAGAAGTCTCTGCAGGTTCATTTATGGCTACCAAAATCTGAACAGAGAAGGTGGTCAGACAGAGAGAGCTTAGGAGAAGACTTCAGAGCAATTCTGGGGACCATCCAGTGTTAAAGGGAGGGTAGAGTAGGGTAGAAAAGAAACAGTGGTTGAAGAGTCTAATATTAGAAAAATAACAAGTGAGCATTCCGATAAAATGTATTTAAGAAAATAAACATACTTAGAGGAGAATTTTGTGGTTAGGAGGATGTGGACTGCAACGACCCCCTACATCAGGAAAACTGGCGGCACTTGCCTCATTAGTGAGAGTTGACTTGGCACAATTCATAATCAGAAATGATGTTGGGAGAGGTGGAAATAGAAATTAGTGATTCTGAAATGAGGAAGGAAGTAGGAAACTGATTTGGATCATATTTTCTGTGAATAGTTGTCCCAGTTTTGCAGCGTGGATTTTTTTCCAGTTAGAATATGATTAACTGATTTATTGTCAAATAAAATTAATATCTTCTACATATTTGTCTTCAATCGTGGCTCACTTCATGGTAGTGAGAATTTTTCTGTGTTTCAAGTAGTACTACACTGAGTAGAAATAATCCACTTACTTTGTATTAAACTGTTAGGCAGAAGTAGAAAACTAAGTCCACACTTCACACAAAATATGGCTCTGATTACTCCAGGATTCATCATACACTTCATTTTCTGGTACAGCTGCATATGATAAGAATTCTACTGTATTTGCTCTTGCAATTTTTCTCATCTTATGACTCTTCTAATCATATGTGAATCTAATAATAACCAAATCACTATGAGCATAGAGACTGACACAATTCCTTTCTAAAATAAAAGTGAGAAACTTAATCTGACAAGGTCTTTCTAAGTATTGCAGGTGAAGATAAAAGTCAAGACCAGCTGAAAATAAAACATGAAACATGGAAATCTGCGAAGCAACGGAGAATTGTATATAATTATTGGGTAATAAGAAATTTAACACTTACAGAAAAACTGAGAGTAGAAAACTTGAAAAATCACTCATAAATCAGAATAAAATATTTCAATAGTTTAGTATTTGAAATTCCATTTCCTTCAGTGTACATGTGCCAGTGAGCCACTATCCAAATCTCCAGCCTTGGTTTTTGCATAAACAAAGCAGATCCAAAATCTCTATAGAATTGTGAATATTAAATAAACTCACCCACACCACACCCACACCCACACGCATTAAAACCCTTAGCGCGGTCTCTTCCTTAATGACAAAAGTATTGTAGGCATTTTCCCATTTTTCTTCACTCTATATGATAATATTATTTGTCTTTTTAAAATTTTTAAGATCTGCCTTACTTCAGATCTTACCACAGTAAGTGACCTCCAAAAGAACCTACCTAAAACCTCAGAATTTTGTCATGCATTCTGGAGAGGTGTCCTATTCATATTCAGTCAGGAAATGGTGACTGGCATAAATATCTGAAGACAGGAATAAATACCTAGATGGAAATGCAGAGGACAGGTAATGTTTGCTTAGTGATTCCCTCACGTCCAGCATTCTGTCCCAGGTACCCATAGCACCACTCCTTCCTTCCTCTCTCAGGTAGAATCCCCGCGGCACACTGGTGATTCTCCCTGCACCCACCCAAACAGTCACAGAGCTGCTCTCTGTTTTCTTGTGGTCGTACCACAAGCAGAGAAGAAGTTAATGTGCCTAGGTCTTACACACACAGTTGCAGGAGAAACTATCATTAGTCTCCTTTGCATGTGATGTAACAGGAGCTGAAACTAAAAGCAAAAGCAAACAGGATGCAGTGTACTCCGCTGAGGAAAACTCTCTCAGGGAGGACAGTTCCATGGTTGCTCAGGGTGAGAAGGGCAGGG
>PVLD010033554.1:0-13545 GCA_004027595.1 Dinomys branickii
CCCAGCGTCTGGGGCTTTCCCACGTCTCGCCCCGGCAGCCTGGTCCGCCCTACCACATCTCCCCCGGCATCTCAGAGAAATACGCCCAGTTTACACTTCCCAGCCGAGGTCCCGGCATTCACGCTCACCAAGTCTGTCTCGAGCTGGTGGTGTTTATTAAGGAGGTTCGCTCCCTTGCTGCTCACCCGGTCGCCATCTTCCCTGGATTCATCACACACAGCCTCCACTGATCTTCAAGTCAGTTTTTTTTTTTTTTTTGGCCAGGAACACACTGCTTTCATCATAGTAATTTCATAGTTTAATTTCAAGTCAGGAATTGTGATGCCCCTTCCTTGCCTTTGTTGCCCAGAATTGCCTTTGCTATTCTAAGTCTCTTCTGGTTCCAAATGAATTTTAGGATTGTTTTCTATAATTCTGTGAGATATGCTGTTGAAATTTTGATTGGACTTGCATTAAATCTGTATAACAGTTTTGGAAGTATGGTCATTTTCACTATATTGGTTCTTCCTGCCAAGAACAAGGGACATGTTTTCATTTTCTGATATCCACTTCTTTTTCAGAGTATTGTGGTTTCAAATGTAGAGGTCTTTTACATTCTTCGTTAGATTGATTCCTAGGTATTTCATTTTTTTGGATGTTATTATGAAAGTTGTTCTCTCTCTATTTTCTCTCTCAGTAAGTTTTTTTTTGTGTATAGGAAGGCTGTTGATTTTTGAGTGTTGATTTTGTATCCAGCTATGCTACTAAATTTGCTTATTATATCTAACAATTTTTTAGTGGAGTTTTTGGGGCTGTCTATGTAGAGTATCATGTCATCTGCAAGTAGTAATAATTTTACTTCTTCCTTTCCTATCATTATTCCTTTTCTTTCTCTTGTCTAATTGCTCTGGCTAAAGTTTCCAGGACTATGTTGAATAAGAGTGGAGACAGTGAACATCCTTGCCTTCTTCCTGTTTTTAGAGTGAAAGCTTTCAGTTTTTGCCCATTTAGTATGATGTTGGCAGTTGGTTTGTCATATATGGCTATTATTAGATTGAGATAAAGACCATCTATTTGGATTTTCTGTAGGGTTTTATCATGAATGAATGTTGGACTTTGTCAAAAGTTTTTCTGCATCTCTTGAGATGATCATATGATTTCTGTCCTTTGCTCTATTAATATGGTGTATTATATTTATTGATTTACATATTTTGAATCATCCCTGCATCCCTGGTAGGAATTCTACTTGGTGATAGTGTATAATGTTCTTGATGATTTGCTATATTCTATTTGCCAATATCTTATTGAGGATTTTTGCATCTACATTCATTAAGGAGATTTGCATATCATTCTCTTTCCTCATTGGGTCTTTCTTTGGTTTTGGTATGAGTGTAATTCTTGCTTCCAGGAATGAATTTAGGACTATTGCTTCCCTTTGAATTTCATTAAAGAGTTTGAGATGAATCCAACTTAAGTCGTCTCTAAATTTCTTGTAGAATTCAGCAGTGACTCTATCAGGGCCTGAGCTTTTCTTTGTGGTAGGTTTTTAAGTACATCTGTGATTTCATCGATTGATACTGTTTTATTTAGGAGTTTTGTATCTTCTTGATTCAACTTTGGTAATTTGTGTGTATCTAGGAGCCTGTCCATTTCTTCTCCATTTTCCATCTTATTAGAATGAAAGTTTTTCAAGTAGGTATAGATAATCTTCTGAAATTCTGCAGGGTCTGTTGTGACTCACCCTTTTCATGCCTGTGTGGATTTGCCTCTTTCTTTCCTTTCTTGGATAAGGTTGGCTAAGGTTTTGTCCATTTTATTTAATCTTTCAAAGAATGAAATCTTTGATTCATTGATTCTTTTTACTGTCTTTTTTTTTTTTGGTCTCCAATGCATTAATTTCTGTTCTGATCTTTATAATTTCTTCCTTCATATGAACTTTGGGCTTAGTCTACTCTTATTTTTCTAGACATTTCAGGTTTAACATTAAGTTGTTTGTTTGCACTTGTTCTATTTTCCCGATTTGGGTAGTCACTTCCGTACATTTCCCTCTTAGGACTGCCTTCTTTGTATCCCATAAATTCTGGCATGTTGTGTTCTCGTTGTCATTTAATTGTACGAACTAATTTTTTCTTTTTTTTTTCTTTTAAAGACAAAAGAATGGAGACATATAAACCAGAATAACACATAAACAATACAGGGAATACAAAATTATATAGAATATAGAAGGGAATTAGCACTGGGTGCTGTATTACATAAAGTTATCTTCGCGTCTATTAACACAAAAACAATAAAGGAAATACAAAATTATAGAGAACATAGTAGGGAATTAGCTCTGGATGCTGTATTACATAATGTTATCTTCACGTTTGTTACTCAGTTATACAGATGATGGCTCATTTGGCTAATCGATTTTCTCCAGCCTCATCTGTTGTTCTACCACCCAATCAGTCATCTTCCCTGTGATAATAACTGTACTTTTGGGTTTATTTACACCCTCGGACTCTTACCTTGGGAAGAGACATAGCTGCTTCAAATTATGCTATAACATATATGGGTGTATACAAATTGCTATGTCAGGAGGTGGAAAAGAACCAATGCTCAAAGATAGTAGATAGGCAGGGAACCAGGTTCACTATGGTCAAGCCCCCACTGACAAGCCCTCAAGGCCATCGGGGGTCCAGTCAAGTCAGCAAGGTTACCCAGCAAACCACTAGGCTTTGCCCCAATACATGGCATCCGGAGGTCCAGTCCAGTCCTCAGGGTCTCCCAAACAGACCTCTGGGGTCTGCCCAGGCTGGGCTCTGCCGGGGCCTGGTTGAGTCCATGGTGTCGCCCGAGTGGATCTCCAGGCTCTGCTCCATCTCTGTGCTGCCGGAGGCCGGGTTGAATCCACAAGGTCGCCCCCAGCGCACTGCCCAGCTCTGCCCTGTCACCGCGCTGCTGGTGGCCGGGTCGAATCCATGGGGTCACCCCCAGCAGACGCCCAGCTCCGAGCTGGGTTGAGTCCACAGAAGCGCCCCCAGTGGACCACTCGGCTCTGTCACATCGCCGTGCTGTCCGGGGCTGGGTCGAGTCCACCAGGTCACCCCCAGCGGACCACCCAGCTCCACCCGGCACCACGCTGCCAGGGGCTGGGTCAGGTCCATGGGACGCCCCCAGCGGACTGCCTGGCTCTGGACCACGTGGTTGCCCACAGCTGACTGCTTGGCTCGGCCCCATTGCCACGCTGCCCGGGGCCAAGTTGAGTCCACAGGGTCGCCCCCAGCAGACTGCCTGGCTCTGGGGCAGGTCAAGTCCATAGGGTTGCCTCCAGCAGACCTCCCGTCTCCACCCCATTACCGTTCTGTCAGGGGATGGGTCGAGTCCACGGGGTTGCCCCCAGTAGACCACCTGGCTCTGCCTCATCGTCAGACTACTGGAGACCCCATCCAGGTCTTCAGGGTTCTCATGTAGCCTGGAGGGAGCCCCCTCCCACCTCAGGCTACTGAGCTCCCTATCAAGGCCCCTCGGTTCCCTTATAGGCCACTGGCGTCTCCCTGTAGGCCACCTGTGACCCTTTGGAGGCTGTCCCCACCCAGCAAGAGAACCGGGTCTGCACCCTAATTCCAGGTCTTCACCTCCTCCCACCTCCTGATCTCTAGTATTGCCGTTCCCCACCCCTTGCAGCTGGGCATTGGGTGCACTTACGATGGTGGGCACAAGGGCATGAGATCTCCCCCACCCGTGCTCACTGTGGTAGTCCAGGGTATGTACTGAGTTTAGTTATTAGTTCTAGAAGAGAGTTGGAGATTTTCTTGGGTCTGCTGTGTAGAGTGTTATTGTTTCTCAGACTCCCAGACTGCTGCTTGTCATGAAATTTGTCGCTGTGGGTTCATACAAGGTTCATATATGCAAGCAGTGTGGAGACCCTCTTGGTGCTCGTATTAGTAGTTTGGGGTGAGTCCTGAAGCCCGTGGACTTAGCCCATTGCTGTCAGGAACAGGTGGTGATTGCGCAGGCTGCCGAGGCTCAAGGTGCTCACAGGAGTTCAGGGTGGGAGCCGAAGCCCGGTAACTCAGCTCGTGCTTCCTGCTTGGTGATGGAGTGAGAAGGGCGTGGGGCCGTGTGATCCACCTCCATCTGCATCTCTCTCTTGCTGTTGTGCTCCAGTTCCCATTTGTTCCTTGGCTGGATCCCTGGGAGTTTCTGTGGCTCTGGGGTCGATGCCGATGTTCTCTGCTGCTCTCTGCTTGTAGTTGCTCACACAGTGGAGAGGCAGGAGGCCATAGCCTTGGGGCCGGCATAGAGCTGGGTGTGGTGGGCTGTGTACTGGTTGCTTTGACTCTACCTTGCCTCCAGGCGCTGATTAGGAAGGTTGCTGCAGGGTGGGTATTCTGTTCCAGTGGCTGTTGTAACTTCTCATCCACACACTGGGTTCAACAACAGCTCCCAACCGCCATTGCTTCTTTTCCTGGCTGCACCCTCCCCTCTCCAGCCCTGGACCAGCTCTCAGAATTCCACTCTCCCCTGGCCGAGTCGGAGGCTTCCGTGATCATGGGTCTCTGAAGCTGAAGCTGTGAGTGCAGAAACGAGGGAGTGGGCCGAGGGTGTGTTTGGAGCGGTGGCTTCCTCCTTCTCTGCCTGCTCTCCCTCTGACTGCGCCATGGTGGCCCTCCAATCCCTTCCTCTTCCTCGAGAAGAGGTCTTGCTTGGTCTTTCCGAGAGCTTCACTTCCCATTTCAGATCCTTCCTGGGTTCAGGGTACACACCTCTCTCTTTTCTGTCCTTCTCATATTGCTATAGTCCATTGTCTGGGTGGCAATCCTCCGGGAGGTTCCCTCTCTGCTGCCTACCCAGCTGCCATCTTCCTGGAAGTCCACTGATTTTTTCTTTAATTTCATCTGTGACCCATTTGTTGTTCAGGAGGTTACTGTTTAATTTTCATGTGTTTATGAAGTTCTTGTGGTTTCTTTTGCTATTGATTTCCAATTCATTGCACTATGGTCTGATAATATGCATGGGATAATTTCAGTTCCTTTGCATTTACTTAAGTATTTTCTATGGGTTAGTATGTGATCTGTTTTGGAAAATGTCTTGTGTGTAGCTGAGAAGAATATGTATTCTGGTGTTATAGGGTGGAACATTCTGGAGATGTCTGTGTCTTAGTTATCTATCACTGCTGGGACAAAGTACCTGATGCCCACATTTAAGGAAGGAAAGGTTTATTTAGCTTACAGTTTGTGGAGGTTTCAGTTTGTACTTGGCTGGCTCCAAGGCAGAGTGGCACATGGCAGAGGGCAACAGTTTATGGCAGCTGAATATAGCAAAAGCAACAAGAGCAAAACAGGGGAGAAACAAGCCTCTTTTCCTTCCCTATATTGTAAGCAGGCTACCCCCACCCAGGACATGTGTAACATTCACATAATCTCCATTCCCTCCTCTTGCACAGGCTTGGACTGAAGAACTGCTGAGTCACTTAACCAAACCTCTAGACTCCCCAAGTTGACACAATTTATCAACCATAACAATCTACTAAATCCATTTGTTCAGAAGTTTGGTTCAGTTCTATTATTTCATTGTTGATTTTTCATCTAGTTGACCTGTCTTTTTGTGACAGTGGGGTATTGAAATCCCCCAATGCAATTGTATTAGTGCATATTTGATTTTTAATGCCTGTTAATATTTGTTTTATATAGCTGGGTGCGCTTGTATTTCTTGCATACATATTTGTGATAGTTATCTCTTCCTCTGGGGTAGTTGCCTTTACAAGAAATTAGTGACCTTCTTTATCTCTTAATCTTTTGCCTGGAAATTTACTTTGCAAACAGCATAGCTACTGCTGCTTTTTTCTGATTTCCTGTTGCATGTTATATTATTTTCCATCCTTTGACTTTCAGTCTATGAATTTCTTTTTGAATTAAATATATTTCTTACATGCAGCCTATTTTCAGATCAGGTTTCTTGATATATTCTGCCGGTCTGTGTCTTTTTTTTGTAAATTGAGGCCATTGACATTGGTGGTTACAACTCATGTGTATGACTTATCCTTGCCATGTTATTTTCCTGTTGTTGGCTCTATATCCTTTTTTCTCCCTCCTTCTGTTTACTTGGTTGCCTGGTGGATTCCTTCCACTGGGGTTTGTGGGACTGTACACTTGTTTTCTCTTTTCTAGAGTGTCCTTCAAAACATTTTGGAGTGTGGATTTGGTGGTCATAAACTTCATCAGCTGTTCTTTGTCATGGCAGTATCTTAATTTTCCATTGGTTTTGAAAAACAGTTTTGCAGGAGTCCATCAACCTTGGATGAAGCTGTTTTTCTTTAGAATTTGAAATACTTCACTGCAAACCCTCCTTGACTTGAGGGTTTGTGCTGAGAAATCAGCTGATTCTGATGGGCTTTCCTTTGTAGGTGATTTGTTTGTTTTTCACTAACAGCTTCAATATTTTATTCTTGTATTGAATATCTGGAATCTTGACTATGATATGCCTGGCTTTGGCCTTATTTTTGGTTGTGGCCAATTGGAGTTCTGTATGCCTTACTGTGTGTCAAATTCTTTTTCTCTACTGGGGAAGTTTTCTGCTATGACATCTATGAGCAGTTTTTTAATATCATTTGTGCTATCTTCTGCTTTTTATTGACTCCAGTTAATCTTAAGTTATTATTTGTATCTTCTAGCAGCTGTTGTATTGATTTCTCAAGATCTCTTGCTATTTTTAAGAAATCTTTCTTTTTGTGATCATTAGCTGCAATCTGTCTTCTATATCTGAGATCCTGTCCTCACATTGGCTTAATCTGCTGTTAATACTTTTAGTGGAATTTGTGTTCACCAGGATATCTGCTTGAATCTGCCTTATGGCTACCATTTCTTTCCTATGCTGACCATTCATGGCTTCCATAATTTTCTCAAGCTTCTCTATCTTCTTGTTTGTATCTGCTCTAGCATCAACAAGCATAGTTTTCATTGTGGATACCCTCCCTGCAGTTATCTGAGAGATTATTTCTGGTTTGATTTTTTTCTAGAGCCTCATTTAATTGCTTTTGTCTTACTACTTCAGAGAGGCCAGGAGGGTGGTTTTATGATTTTCCCACCTCATTGCCCCCTGGGTTTGTCTTTGGTGATGTTTAAGTGTCTCCACATTTTCTTTTCTCTCTCTTTATCTGTTTTTTTGTTTAATTCTGGGGTGATGTTTGTAACAGCTGTTTAGAACAATTATGTCACTTTTGGCTATGGTGGTACCAATAACAATAACATAGAACACAGCTGGAAACTAGTGCAGTCCTTCATGTGTGCTAGTCCCCTCCTCTGCTGTGTCTCTCCTTGTGTCTCTCCTTGGAGGCCTTTGTCGTCACCAGCACTTGCCATGTCAGCAGGTTTGGACTGCCTCTCTCACAGAGTGTTTCCCATCTCAAGGAGAAGGTGCCATTGGGTATCTCCCTCTTCTTTGAAGAAGTTTCTCTCTTCACACTCTTCATGAGCTTCAGTTCACACCTCAGTTCCTGCCTGTGTCTGGGGGTACTCACCTTCCTCTTTTTTATCTTCACTGCATTGCTATATTCCAGCGTCTGGGTGACAACATTTGGAGAGGTTCTTTCTCTGCTGGATATCACCTCACCATCTTGCTGCCTCCTCTGTATATCTGTTGATCTATGAGTGACTTTTCTAGCTATATTTACCATAATATTCTAAATCATAGCTAAATTAATAAAAATACCTGAAAAATTTAATGGCCTATATATTATTGTCCTATGTGGCCATGAGAATATTGGTTCAGATTTTAAAGGACATTAATATTACAATCATAGCAATATCATTAGTAAAGAATTGTTATATACCACCTACCATCTACCATGTACTATATACTATGCTGAGCATAGTTTCATTTAATTGTCATAAAAATATTACAAGGAAAATACTATCATTATCCCAATTATATCAGTGAGTAATCTGAGACAAGTAACTTCTCCAAAAACATGGAGTTAATAAATAAGTTTTGCATTTGTCTTTTCTGTTAACCTCAAAGTCTTAGCACTTAATCAAAATGCTTCATTTACTATACCTCATCTCTGCCAGAGTAATCATATTCAAATGTAAGAATGCCAGTCTTCACACATGACTAATACTGAGTGATTCAATGTAACTTAAAAACAAAAGCAAGAAGTGGTGAAGTATTTGGCTATAATCTTATCTGAAGGTAGTATGGTATAATGGAGATTGGGAATAAAAAATAACAAACAACCATTGTTAATTTCCTATCACCTTGTCTGAAATTCTGTGTTATCTATATTATTTATGTGTTATTTTGTAAATATATATGTTTGTTAATATGTTCTTGTTCTTTTATTTTTAAAATAAAAAAGAACAAATTTTAATGTTTGTTCTGCTGTTTTTTTCATTTATTCATTTATTCATTCATTCATTTGCCAAATATTTTATGTGTGTACTTTATGTGTCAGATACTATGGTAGATGGTGGGGATACAAAGCAAAAGAAGGCATAAACTTTAGCATACATTTACTAAGCTGTGATCTCAGACAAACTCCTTATCTTCCTAGACCTTGTTTTCCAATTTCTAGGACAGAAATAATATTACTTAATTTTCAGGGTAATTGTAAGGAATAAACTAAGTATATGTAATACCCCAGAGATGGTGGGGATATATTGTGAATATTCAAAGGTGCAAATTTCTTTTTGCCTTCACTAATTTTCTATTGGTTCTAAAGATGATATTTCTTTACTCGTAAATTAAATACAGAAGGCAAACTGTACAAACTGTGAGCCCTTACATGACTTCAATTACTAGGACAAATTATATATTTGTGCAGTGACTAAAACTCCCCTTTGATTGTGCACACAGATCTGAAAAAACTTAATCAACTGTAAATTCCTAGTGATCTGAGACTGGACAGAGTATTGGACAATGACATCCTCTGGGAGCTTAGTCTTATGAATAAATGAATCTTAAACACAGAGAAAATTGTAAGAGAATGTCCTTCACAACTCAATAACGTGTCACTAAACCAAGCAGACCATAAGTATATATAAGACTTCAGAGAAAGGTGGCCTAGGAAGGCTTATGAAATTTTTGTCCTCAACTAAATCTCTGACAATGAATACAAATTCAGACAATTTTAAAAAAAGGTAAAGAAAACAAAGATGGCTAAGCATGACCAAATCATTTTAATTAACCAAAACCCAATTTGGATTAAACCCAGTTTTCTAGAACTAGGAAACTGTTGGCTATTGTCATTGAAATACCAGGTGTTAGTATAGCTTTGAGATAGTTGTATCTAGATGTTCAGAAATCAGTCTCTTTCCCTGTCTCCTTCCCATCACTACATCTCAGTTGTGGTTTCTTCTGCTTGGTTTTCCTTTCACATAGGCTTTCTTGTCAGGAATGGAGAGATAGCACCTCGAATATAAGTCACTGGTTCAGTAGGTCACAATAAAGAGAGAATGTCTCTTTCCCAATAACTTTAGCAAAACTCCCAAGATACTGAAAGATGAAATGAACTGATTTTCTGGGCTTGGATTACATACACACTCCCAGAGTGGGGTGGAATACATAAACCTGCCAGGAAAATACTTTGAATGAAAGATCAACATCTCCTAAATGAGAAATCATTTTTTCACCCAAAAAAGGGAAAATAGCTATTGGCCAGGCAAAAATGACAGCTGTTCTTCCTTGAGGGGGTAGACATTGGGGACGCAGTGATTATCCACTGGGAATGGAGATCTGGAGGAGGAGAAAGGAAAGTAATTGGTTACGTGTTGCAGTCCTTTCTGTACTGCTAATGTCTGTAATAAGATATTTCATTTCCATTTACTAGTGAAACTTGCCTACACAAGGAGTATGCATATTTTGCTAATTTTGAGTCTATATTCTCTACAAATAATTGGATGTTTATCTCACAAATACTTTATCTGCCCTCCTATTAAAGTCTGAGTAACTGGAAAGGTTTCTGTTGTTGTTGCTGCCTTTCTCCTAGTCTCACATAAACAGCTAATGCTCCAGAGAAATGACATTAAATGGATGTTTTTTCTTTCACTAAATAGAAGCACATCCTTTCTTGCCGTGATCACTAACATACTCTAATTCCCATAAGATGGAGACAGGTTTTTTTTATTCCCAGCACAATTCCAACTGATGAAATATTTTGATATAACAAATAAAGTCCATGATAAAGTAGCTAAATATTTAGCAGCAAGTCGGTAAAGAGCCAAGCATTTGGCTGAGTCATTCAGTTTTGTACTTGACATCCAAGCTCATGGTAGGTTTTGAATTGAGGGTAGTTTTAATGACCAGCTTCCAGGAGTGTGTCCCAGGAGATGGGCTTTCAGGAACGTCATATGAATCAGTGAAATTTGTTGGACTTCAGTTTTCTTCTCTTCCTGAGGAAAACAAAAAGGTGTACCTACTTTACTGAACTATTTTGATGATTACAGGCAATGAGAGTTAGAGAAAAAAAACTATTTGCAGTACACTAGTTCAACATGTTTTTTTAATTATAAAGATAGGACAATACAGACTGTTCCCGTCATATACAGTACTTGACACCCTGACTCCCTGTTACTGCATTAGCATCCTACATTGCTGTGGTGCAAAAATCCATTACAGTTAATGAACCAGTGCAGACATCCGAGCACATGGAAGGTTTTGAATTGAGGGCAGTTTTTACAACCAGATTCCAGAAACATGTCCCAGGAGATGGGCTTTCTGTCTTTGGCACAGTGACGAGGACTGAACCTGGAGGTTTTGCACTGAGCTTCATTACCAGCTTTAAAAAAAAAAAAAACTACTTTACAGTAGGGTCTCACTAAGTCACCAGGCTGGGATGGGACTTGTATTCAGCTTCAGCCTCAAGAGTGCTGAGATCGGCGAGAAGAGGGAGGAGGAGGAGAGAGGCCTGCCTGCCCAGCTGAGCCCTCCCACCCTGCCGAGGTTAAAGTGAATTGTGGGACTTCCGGGAAGATGGCGACCAGGTGAGCAGCAAAGGAAGGATCCTCCCTGATAGAGACCCCCAGCTCAAGACAGGCTTGGCAAGCGCGAATGCTGGGACCTCAGCTGGGAAGTGCAAACTGAACGTGTTTCTCTGCGCTGCGGGAGACGCAGTGGGGCAGCCCAAATTGCCGTGTCGACGCGGGAAAGCCTGGAGCACTGGGTACCAGAGACGCTCAGCACGGCACACAGGTGGCGGCTCAGCTGGGTCCGAGCGCAGGTGGCTCGGTCCCTCCCGCCTCCCAACCCTGTGCGGCTCACCAGCGACTATGGCCAGAAGTCGGCTTTTTAGCGGCTGCAGCTCGGGGTGGTCTCAGAGCCCGCGCTCCTCGGGCAGACTGCGCAAATCCGAGCAGCAAACCGGGATCCCACTCCGGTCGCAGCCACCGCCGCCAAGGCCCTCAGTGGCCTACAGTCCGTGGCTGAGGTGGTGTGAGGAGCACAGAGGAGCGGAGCACCTCGCTCCCTCCTCCAGACCCGGAGAGCGCGAGGAAACAGAGAAGCGTCGGGGAGCAGCGGATTGCGGGTGTAGCACAAAAAATTGGCACTTTGGAACCTTCCTGCCTGCACTGATTCTGAAACGGGTGAGCTATCTGCGCACCATGACCGGATCACTGAGTGGGGGAGGAGATCCGTCCCCATACCTGCAGGGATCCCTGGGCGGGCGGGGGAGCGGGTTTACACGCCCCACCCAGGTCTCTTGGTAGGGAGTAGCTGACCCCACAAACCAGCATCTGAGCAGCCTTTTAAGTGGAACTCTTAGTAGAAAGATTAAGGGACATTCTCCCGAAGAGAAGGAGCCATTGGAGCGGCCTTTGCAACGGACCTTTGCCTGGTGAACTGCCTGGGTAATTTATAGCTCAATAGTTTGAATCTGATATCCAAAAATGGGAAGACAGAAGAACAAAACGCAGTTTCAGAACAACCCCACCCAGAACAAGTCCTGGATGCGAGGATAGAGGGGAACCAGGAAACCACGTACCTGCAAGTTCTGAAATGACTGCATGCAAAATAAAGAAACATCTCCAACAGGCCATAGAAGAGATTAAAGCAGAAATAAGCCACATACCTGCAATTTATGAAACAATTACATCCGAAGTAACGAAACAACTCCATCAGGCCATAGAACAGATTAAAGCAGAAATTGGTCACATACCTGCAATCTCAGAAACAATCACATCCGAAGTAAAGAAACAACTCCATCAGGCCACAAAAGAGATTAAAGAAGAAATTATCTCTCAGAAAAAAAATGAACTGAAAACCATAATGGAAGAAATGTTCAGCACACACAGAGAAGAAATACATAAAATAACAGAAGAAAATAGGAAACAAATGGAAACGTTACAAGAGCAATTAGAGGATGAATTACCACGAATGAAACAGATGCAAAGAGATTGCCAGGAATTGAAAACTTCCACTGAAAGCTGGCAAAACCGCTTAAGTGAAGCCGAAGATAGAATTTCAGATCTTGAAGACAGCATAGCAGCTAATGAGTGTGAAAGGAAGGATCTCATAAAGGCATCAAGGATCCAAGAAAAATCAATCCAACAGCTGCAAGATGAGGCAAAAGGAAATAATATTCGAGTTATAGGAGTTAGTGAAACAGCAGGAGACAACACAAATCATATGAAAAGAATATTTGCTAAAATAATAGGAGAAAATTTCCCAAACACGGTAAAAGATACTGAAGTACAGTTAATCGAGGCATATAGAACCCCAACGAGCCATAACCCAAAGAAAACCACACACAGACATACAACAGTCAAGATCCCAGATATCTAGCAAAAGAACACAATATTAAAAGCCGATAGAGAAAAGAAACAGATCACCTATAAAGGAAAGCCCATCAAAATCACAGCAGACTTCTCAACGGAAACCATGAAATCAAGAAGAGCTTGGAGTGAGGTATTACAGATTATGAGAAAAACAACTTCCAACCCAGACTGATGTACCCTGCAGAACTATCCTTCAAATTCAGTGGAGAAATAAAATATTTCCACGACAAAGAACAACTGAAGAACTTCATCAGGGCCAAACCAGCATTGCAAAAAGCACTAAAATATTCTAGACAGAGAAAAAAGAGACCATAATCCCAAGAACAACGATAGAAATAAACCCCTAAACAGAACAAGTAAGTAAACAGACAGCAAAAGAAGGAAAACAACAAGTAAATAACATGACTAGAATAAGCCAACATATAACCATTATAACCATTAATGTAAAAGGCCTCAATTCACAAGTCAAAAGGAAAAGATTGGAAGAGTGGATTAAGGAACACAATCCAACAATATGCTGTACACAGGAAACACATTTTACTCAAAAGGAAATCCACAGGTTGAAAGTTAAAGGTTGGAAAACAATTCTCCATGCAACAGGTCCCCAGAAAAAATCAGGGGTAGCTATTATGTTTGCAGACAATGTAAACTTCAAACCAAAAACAATCAAAAGAGATAAAGAAGGCCATTACATACTAGTTAGGGGAAAGCTGCAAGAGGAAGAGGTAACAATCCTAAACATTTATGCACCAAACAATGGAGCACCTAACTTTACAAGTCAAATCTTAACAGACATGAAAAATCAAATAACTAA
>PVLD010033555.1:0-13544 GCA_004027595.1 Dinomys branickii
GCGGCTTTTGGGGCCCTCCGCGCGGCTCGCCCGACACGCGCGAAACGTGGGATTGCCGGGCATCTCCGCCGCTAGCAAGCCGATCTCTGTCGGGAGTCGCCGGGGGGTTGCACCGTCTTGGGAGGTGGGAGGGCCCGAGGCGGCCGCGCTCCCACTGCGCCTGGACCGATCCCCGCTTCTTCCCCGCGGGGATCGTCCCCGGCTCCCAGCGTCTGGGACTTTCCCACGTCTCGCCCCGGCAGCCTGGTCCGCCCTACCACATCTGCCCCGGCATCTCAGAGAAATACGCCCAGTTTAAACTTCCCAGCCGAGGTCCCGGCATTCACGCTCACCAAGTCTGTCTCGAGCTGGTGGTGTTTATTGAGGAGGTTCGCTCCCTTGCTGCTCACCCGGTCGCCATCTTCCCCGGATCTCCTCCCATCTAAATTGTTATTTTAATACACAGTGATTTTTTAAGCTATTAGGCCTTATGAATGCAAAAAGAAAAAAGGAAATAAATAGCATTTAAAATTTTTAATTTGAATTGTCTTTTTTGCATAAAATTTATTTTAGATCCCTGATCAATTATGGGGTGCTGCTAAGGGAGAGAGAGAAAGAGAGGGAGAGAATGAGAGGGAGAGGGAAGGGGAGAGAAGGAGGATGAGAGGAGGAGGCACCTCTCCTGGCTGTGGTCAGAGTACATTCTATCTACAGAAAATTTGTCACAGCGACGTGGTGGGAATGGCTTTGAAGATGCAAGGTGGTTAAAGAGAAAATACAGTGAGGGTGTAGATGTGGAAAAAGCAAAGATTCTTCCTCTCTTTGAAATTCATCTTTAATCACTGTGGCATCAAATAATGAGCCCCACAGATGAGGATTCCTGAAGATGTCCACGGAAGCCCACCTCCTCCTTCCTGTCATCTTCCTTGGTAAAAGTAGCTTTGTAGGGGATTAAAGATGCAGACCTTAAGACAATTAGCCTATCCGGGTTACTCAAGTGTGCCCGACTGAATCATTGTTAAGGTACAGAACCCCTGCTGCCCTTGCTGGCCATGGTCAGAGAGGCTGGTCACCACCTCCCCACAAGTACAATGCTGACGGCTTTGGAGAAGGTGCACAAGAGCCCTGAGGCAAGAAACCTACCTGGAGAAGAGGAGGAAGTGGGTTCTTCTTGAGAGACTCCAGGAAGGATCACAGCCCTGCTGACCCCTTATTTATGCCCAGTGAAATCCGTCTCAGACTTCTCACCTTCTGAGGATTTCCTGATTTCTGTCAGGAAATCAATTTGTGTTACTTTATTCATTAAACCTGAGTTCTACAGTCTTTGTTTCTTGTGGTTTTGGTGTGGTACTGGGATTGAACCATACCAAAGAGGCATTCCACCACCGAACTACATCCCTACCTCTTGTTTCATATGTCATTTTGAAATACAGTCTTACTAATTTGCCTCATGCTGGCCTTGAGCTTGCAGTCTTCCTGCTTCCTGAGTAACTGGGGATGTGCGTTTGTTTGTTATAGCAGCAATCACAACCTGATACAACTGTCTACACATTGTATGTTATGTGGAGGTGAATAATTTTATTTTTTGTTTTTGAATATATGGGCATTTGTTTCTATTTTGACCTGTCAATAATACATATTTCAATTATCATTGTCTGCCCAAGAGAAATTCATATATAGGAGGCCTCAGCTGCACCACTGCTCCTGAGAAGTTCTTCCTCTTTCAGATTGCACGTTTCTTGAGGTGTAAAGGGCTTTTCTCTCCTTTGTTTCTACTCAGCACTGCTTTAGCATTATAACGGCACAAAGAATTCTCAGAAGAGCTAATACGCATATTCTTTCACACTTTAATATTTTCACACATGGTGTGGAATCAAGAAACAGCTCAGTTTCTTTGGCTTTATCATTGATGTTAAGATACCTCATATAACGGAACCCTGGAGAACTTAAAACAATTTTTATCCAACATGGTAGCAAGCAAGGAGAAAGCCCAAATAGAATTCCAAGTCTAGACACATATTTGGCATCCAACTCTGACTTCAGAAACAGTTTCTAAGTAAATTGTTCTGTGAAAATTAAATTGTAAATGACAGACCTGCCAAGATTAATTCTTTAACTCCTATCACGTGGCATGCTTCATGAATGTCAACAGCTCCTATTTGATTCATGAGGGACTACAGCCAACAAATTATGTCTGTGGTTTTCAGTCTGGCTCCATTTGTCACTGAGTTCAGAAGCTTCTAGATTAAAATTTGCAGGACTAAAGGACATAGACTCTTTCCCCAGTGTTTTTGACTACTACCCTAACATTTTAAGCATTATGTAAAAGTAGAGAAAAAAGAAATAGGACCTAAAATTTGAGCTTTTACTTACTATAAAACTTCTCCTGTATTTGAAATATATATCCATTTTAATCGTATCTATTCTACCTCTATCCTAACCATACCTATTCTATTCCTATCCCTAAATATATGTCTGTCCCGAGCCACATCAGCTCTTTCCCTGAAAGGGTTTCCAGGAAGATGTGATGCTGTCAATACACCGCACACTATACGTGCTACCAGGAATGAATGTGACTAGTGAGCACTGGCACTGTGATTCGATAGCCTGAATCAGACATAGTATAATTTAGAGTATACATTGGATTCTAAAGTTTTACTAAAACAAGAAAAAGTCAGTAAGCTATCTCCTGAGCATTCTATATTGAAAATGTGTTGAAATGATGATATTTTGGATGAATGTTGCTAAGGAAAATATACTTTTAGAATTAATTTCATCCATTTCTTTTTTTAAAAAATATGACCAGGAGAAAATTGACAGTCATATATGTGTTTTTGCCTTTGATGTATTTCTAGTTGTCAGTGCCGCCTTAGGTTTTTAAATGAATCATTGCAGTTCTGGGAGAAGACGGGCAGCCATGTTGGGGTAGCAAACACTGAATGAGAGATCAGTGTCTGGCTCTCCGGGACGCCGCTCCTGCTTGGTTCTCCTTTCCTTGAGGCCATTGTTTTAGACAGGAGTCTCTTCACTGTTAAAAGGGAATAAAAGGTGTAATAGATATGAGATAGGGAGGAGAGTGCTGAATTCCATTGAAAGAAACTAATAAAATTGAGAATGGGGAGCAGGCAGCATAGTCTGTGGACAATAACTAAGCTCCTCATCCTTCTCTCCAGGGGATCTTAGAAACTGTCCCTTGAAAATGAGAAAGATGGCTTCTTCGTTGCCCAGTTAGAGATTACATGTTGTTTCCAGAAACAAATGCGAGCCCATGAGAATGTGAGATTTTTAACAGAATTTGCCACTGTCTTCATACTAAATAATAAGTGAAATTGTTTGGGATTATAGAGTTTATCATTTTGCGGTGATTGCTAACTGTGTCCACTTGATTGACTTGGAACCTCCCACAGGACTGGGGGAGCACATTTCTGTGCATCTATATGGTGACCATGGGTGTCACGGAGGTGCGGTCTTGGGACCTTTGTCTGGTCCCTCACTCCTTCCTCTCTGGTACTATTCCCTGTTCTACTTCCTGGCCTTCATGAGTTAAGCATTTTTTCTCCAACATATCACTTCACCATGATGTTTCTACCTTGGAGTCACTTGACCAGACTGGACTCCCCAAAACAGTGAGCCGTAATAAACCTCTCCTTCGTGTTGTGGATGTCAGGTATTGTGTCACAGCAACAGGAAAGATGATAAATACACTTTTTGGACAATGTTATTCTTAGAGCTTAAAGAAGTAGTTATCACATGTTCATGGTTTCCAAAGACACCAAGTCTGACGTCTCCTAGACCTGAGTTCAGACTATCTTTCCACTGAGTGAAAACTTAGTTTCATGAGGAACAGGATGTAGATAGGCAGATATTTCCTATATTTGGGATGCAAGGAGAAGTTGAGTTGTAAGTCCCTAACTACTTGTTCAAATGTAAGATTCTTTCATTTTTTGTTTCAAGTTTTTGTTCAAGTGCCATAGATGACACTCACTGTGTAGAACTGATAAAAGTCAATACTGCTAAGTAATCTGCTGAATCTTTCCATTTTATTTAAGCGATCCACCAAAGAAAACCATAAACTCTGTGTTAACAAAAAAGGGGAAATTTTCAATGTCCTCTCACTGTACAATGAACATTTTCCATGTTCTATATTGTTTCCAAGGAGAGAAGGACATAATTGTGTGATTCACATGGAAGTCATTTAAAAATGATCATACACCCTATCAAAATAGCATTAGTATACCTCACCAATCTAGAGGAAACATTCCTAAAATTAATCTGGAACCAGAAGAGACCCAGAATAACAAAAGCAATCCTGGGCAAAGAGACAAATCAGGAGGCATCACAATCCCTGACTTGAAATTATACTTCAAAGCTACTATGATAAAAATCCGCATGGTATTGGCAAAATAACAGACCTGAGGATCATTGGAATAGACTGGAAGATGCAGACACAACCACAAAACACACTCAGCCACCTTATCTTTGACAAAGGGGCCAAACATATTCACGGAAACAAAGATAGACTCTTCAATAAATGGCGCTGGAAAAACTGGCTCACCCCATGCCAAAGACTAAAACTAGACCCATGTCTATCACCATGCACTAAAGTCAAAATGGATTACAGGTCTAAATATTAAAACAGAAACACTAAATCTACTAGAAAAGAAAGTAGGTAGAAATCTTGAAGACATAGGGATAGTCATGCAAAAAAAAAAAAAACTGCATTAGAAATATTTTAAAGAATCAGCAAGTGGGATCTCATCTTGCTGAAAAGTTTTTGCATATCAAATGAAATTACCAGCAGAGTAAAAGAAAAACCCACAAATTGGGAAAAAAATTTAGCCAATTGTCCCTCAGGCAAAGGACTACTCTAGAACATATAAAGAATTAAAAAAAATCAGGTCCCCAAAATTCAAACACCCAATAAAAAATGGGCACCTGAGAGGAACACACACTTCTCAGAAGAAGAAATACAAAAGTCAAATAAATATAAGAAAAAATGTTCAACATCATTAGTCATTTGAGAAATGCAAATTAAAACACCAAGATTCCTTCTCACCCCAGAAAGAATGGTTATCCTCAAGAAATCAACCAATAACAAGTGCTGGAGGGGCTATGGGGAAAAAGGAACACTTCTCCACTAATGGTGGGAGTGCAGACTGGTACAACCACTGTGGAAATCAGTGTGGAGATTCCTCAGAAACTAGGATTAGAGGTCCCATTCAACCCAGCTATTCCCCTCCTGGGTATTTTTCCAGAAGAACTGAAAACATAATACTACGGCAATATATGTGCACCCATGTTTATAGCTGCTCAACTTGTAATAGCTACATCTTGGAAACAACCCAAATGTCCACCAACTGAGGAATGGATAAAAAAGATGTGGTGTTTTTATACAGTAGAGTATTACTTGGCTATAAAGAAACATAAAACTCGAAGCTTTTATAGATAAATGGATGCAACTAAAGACCATACTCATAAGTGATATAAATCAGACCCACATATGTAAACATCATATTGTCTCCCTAGTGTAAATACCTGAAAAAGTAAATAAAATCTGAAAGGTACAATATATTCTGGAAGGGAAAGAAGCTGCTCAAAAGGAAAGAACAATTGGTATGAGGGAAAGGAGAAAAGAAAGAAAGAAGGAAACAATGTGTGTATGTGTGTGTATATATATATATGTATGTATATGAGATAGCTAAGATAATTTTAATACTAACTTCTATTGGTTTATTGAAAGGAAAAGCTAATGTTTAATTGTTTGATCAATCTTACATGCCTATATCTGGTTAGCTGAGCAACTACTTTGAAGATAACAATATGTACTATAACAACCATTGTTAATTTTCTATCATCTTGTTTTGAAATTCTGTATTGTTTTTATTGTTTTTGTCTTGCTTTTGTTCTTTTCTCTTTAAAAAAATGATCATGCATAGTTCCCCAAATAGGCCTTTGCTTGTTTTGGGAGCAGAGATGAGAGGTTATTTATTTATCTAATTTTGCAAAATGTTGAATGCTTTTGGAATTTTAGCATTGAGAAATTACTAGTATTCTATATCCTGAGTCATGGAAAGTGACAATTTTATCCAAGCAAGCAAACCCAAACACTATAATATTTTCCTTAAAATCAAAAGCAGGGAGGACTCTGGACTTCTTTACAAAATGCTGTTCTCTAGTTTATAACAGAGATGTCAGTGCTAATCAAGGAGACCGTGGCAGCTATAACTCCTAAATAAAAAAGGGCACTCTGTGCAGTGCAGTGGTGAAAGAGTCCATTTGAGGATTCTGGAGAGCTCTCTTCTAAGAACTAAAAGTTCTCTCTGATGGCAGAGGAAATTAAACTTGTTCTGCATGACTTCAGATGAATTAGAAAGAAGAAGTGATCTTAAAGGAGCAGGATATTGCTGTAAGTATTACTGGACAGCCTCCTAACAAACAGAGATTATGGTGAAATTGGTGGCACTTGGAGGTTTTGCTCCCCATGAGAAGTGGTAAGTGGAGGACTGACAACTGTCTATGAACTTTCCGCAATGGGATGTTAACCTTGTGTAGAATTTAAGATTTAAACAAGTTAACTTTCAAAGATACTTCAACGTTAAGGTTTCATGTTTTCTAATAAGAAATGTTCAATACCTATAATGCATTATCCATTGCAAATCTGAATAAAATTCACTAACATATTTAAAGTTATTAGCCAGACTTAGGGAGGCTGAGGCAGGAGGAATGCTGCAAGTTCAAGGCCAGCCTAGATTACATAGTGAGTTCAAGGCCATCCTAAATTGTGCAGCGAGACCTTGTCTCAAAAAAAATTAAATTAAATTAAATTTAAAAATAAAGTTGTTGACCATTCTCATGTGATTCATTGTGATCTCTTTCACATGCTCCCTTAATTGGTGAGAAGAACTTGTTTATTTGTGTGGATCACATACTTCAGAAGGGACCTTTCACTGGGTGATGACAGTCCTCCCATGCATAGTCTAGGATCCAATGGTTCTGTTGGTACAATTTGTCACTATTCTGATCTTGTTAAAACACTGACCAGCTAAGATCTCCTGAAGCTTATCAGCATACAGATGCTCCATGGTAGAGTCATTTTGTACTCTAGTGGTTTTGGACAATGAGTGTTTGAAAGGCATCAAACTCAAACCATCACAAAACTGTGAACATGGTGAAGTGTCTGTTGTCCTTACTCATTTGCAATGTCAAAGCATTAGAAGAAGAAGAGAAGACGGATGGTATTTATTTCAGTGGCTCTAAATTCTGGATATTCTTTAGAATTGCCTGGAAATTTTAAAAAAATGTTTATTAGGAGGTGGGTCTCCTTTTGAAAGACTCTGATGTCATTGTGCTGAAGTAGTTGTTGAGCTGTGGTATGTTTTTGATGGCTCCTTGATTTATTCTATTGAAAGTGGTAACTTTTCAAGCCAAGACTGAGAGGCACAATTCTTCTCTAGTTTTGTTTTGCCTTGTTTTACTTTTCAAGTTTGCAACATATTCTTAGACTCTCTGTCTGGAAAGCATACTTATGAGAACCAGAAGAATGAAAGCTGTTCTACCAGCACACCACAGAACCAACCACCATAGCCCACTTCCTCTGGTGGAACGGTAAGAGATGACAGTGTCTGCAACAGCATCTTCTATTGCACGGATGTCTTGCTTAACTTTGTGCACAACCTTTTAGTGTCCTGATCATGCTTTCTTACATAACTGTGGTCAAAATTCTGACAGGTGCTCCAACTTTTTGCTCAGAACGAGCTGTCTTTTTATATAGAATGAGCTGTACTCTCTTTGAAACTCAATTCCCTGCTCAGCATTGCACCTGATGTTTCCCCATCCATGTGTCACTGGAGATGTCGTGGGTGACACAGTCACTGCCATCCAGGGGATTACTTGCTTAATAATCTTTTCAAAATGTAAAATTGTGTCCCTGAATTGTATAATGAACTAGCACAGCTCTATAGGAAAAATGTAACATGGTGGTTTGGCCAAGCCAGGGAAGTCTAGGGAAGACTTCCCTGATAGAACAAAGGATAGTAGGATAGAGTTGAGCTGAGAGTGAAAGGAAGATCATTCCTGACCAAGGGCACTGAGGATTTCCCTTTAGTTGGCTCTTCAGTTGTGACAAAGTATAATGTCACATAGGGATCAAAACTTAGCTGCCTCCTGAGGAATGGTTCATGAAGGCTCATGTGCCAAAGGACTTCAATTTGGAATCTAACAACCTCAATGAGGTGAAGTGACTCCTTGCAAAACTTGAAAATGATGAGTTTAGGGAAAATTTGATTCTTTATATTGACAAACTCCTAAATAGAAAGAGGTAACATTTTCATACATGGTCTTGGACTTGGGTTGCTATGAAAAGTTCCGTGAATAGGTGCATTTATATGAATGGCTTCCGGTAGTTTTGATGGGGACAGTTTTCAAGGAAGAGTTATCCTGCTCCGACAGAAAGTGCAGTGCTGCGCATGACCTGAAGAGTACACTGTGCTTATATAGTGCAGATCAGGTTCACTGCATATTCTATTATTTATTTCTAATTTCTCAAACAGAAGAAATAAGTCTTTCTTGGGGTATTTAGAAGCATTGATGAGAATACAGACCTTCCCAGGTCACCTCGGTCAGCATGCTAATTTCCTCTCTAGCTTTTTGAAAGGGCAGAGAAAGTTGGATTAACAATTCCTTTCTACTGAGCCCACAGGATGGTTGACATGGATCCATGGGTTTGTGTCCTTTGGGTTTGTGTCCTTCGTGCAATAGCTATGTGTTTTCTCTTGTTTACACCAGTTGAGAAGAAAGAGCATATAAGTCAAAAGAGTACAATAGAAGTATCCTTGAGGCTTGAATTAAAACAAACGTCTGTTTTGCAGGCTGCCATACTTTGTGATTTTTGATCCTCTCTGATGGCTCATCATAGCTCACCACTTACTCTTTCAGATCTCTGCTTTTAAAGTTAGGGAACATTTGAATATTCTGTTTGTAATCAAATTCAAGCATTTTACAAATATGAGAAGAGAAATTTTTCCCCTAACAATTGGTCTATTGACCCAATATTTATTTCTAGAGAATAATTTCCTTTGAGACAGGGTTTCACTGTGCAGTTTAGGCTGCCCTTGAGCTCACGTTGTAGCCCAGGATGCCCTGAAACTTTCAGTGATCCTCTTGCCTCGGCCTCCCAAGTGCTGGGATTACAGGCATGCACTGCCTCACCTGACTCCTAGACAACAGTTTCCAGTGGAGTCTTTGTTGATGCTCCTTTCTCTAAACTAACACAGCTTGATCTCAGGTAATGGGACCCACCTTGAGGAGCTCGGGACTGAGTACAGGTGGAAAGCACAGCTCCTTCTCTTGCCTTCCAGCCTTGGTGCCTGCTAGCCCATCCCACCGCTGTGCTTTCTTCTCGTTTCACGCCACAGAATGCTTGTTCACTTTTAGTTCCAACTCCGGCATCTTTCTCCACGGAGTCTTTCTAAATGCCTTCCAGGAGGCACCGAACTGTTCACTTTACCTGCACACTCAGTGTAAACTTCTCTGTGACAAGTTCCCAGCAGTATAACTTATTTACCTTCACATGAGGATCAGAACTCCTGGAAACACCCACCTGGCCTAACCTATGCTGTACCTTCTAGCCTGGTTTTATCATGTTTTGCTCATTAAAATAAGATAAACCAGGAGGTAGATGCATGCAAGAGTGAGCATAAGTGAAGAGGAAAGACTCTGCTGTCCTAGGGAAGGTGAAAGTGATTAAGCAAATGCTGAGGCCATGTGTGTGTGCCTGGTAAGTGGCAAGTTCAGAAAGAACTTGACAAGGGCCTTGCTTCAATGTGGAATTAGAACATTTAGCATCTTACTCTCAGAGCAGCAAAGGCCACATCAGAGAAGCGGAAGGCCCTCAGGACCTGGAGGTGACACCAGCCTATCTCCTAACAAGTTTGTCAAAGATGTCATTTTGATGCTTGTGAGAAAAAGGCCTCATTTTCAAACTGTCCCCATTACTTGAAATGAGTTATCTGAAGTGGGAAGCCAGGAGCGTGAGGCCTACAGCCTTCTCGCTGGCTCCCAACCTGGGAGCCCAGGGAAGGTCTGGAGTCTGTTTTGACGCAAGTGCTGTGGCCTGGGCTCCTGAGGAACCCAGTGTCTTCATGCTGCTTGGTGTCCTGGTTACTGTCCAGATGCTGAGAATCCTGAGTCCTGAGAAAAATGGTATAAATCCGTGACCAAAGACATCCTCCACTGCTTCACCTGTGGCATAAGGAAAAGAGGGTGCTCAGGCAGGCGCTCTTAGCAAGTCTGCTCACCGCGCTGGTAGCGTCTGTGTGGCCTCTAGCCTCTCTTTCCTTATCACTGTAGCTTTCCTTTCCCTGAGCATCATGCTGTGTGCCAAATGAGATACCCCCGAGGTCCCCGGAGACTGCTAATGAGTGCTATATCTACCTGAAGTACTATTGTGGATGAGTGATTTCATTAATACTCTTGCATGTCCTCTCAAAGATGTGGTTTGTACTAAAATGTAGAGCAATTCTTTAAAACAGTAATACTGCATCAAGGACAGAAGGTTTTTTCCATTTTGATATGTTCATTTCTTAGATTTCAAAATAGGAAATTACTAACTGTGTTAAAATAAATGAACTATCAAAGCCAAAATCAGAAGCAGAAACTTTTATAGAACATGACAGAAGATGCTCTGACACAGAATAAGCCATAAAGAGCACACAATATGTTCCCTCCATGTCCTCAGAGAGGAGAGGTTGCTTTCCTACTGAGTTAGGGCTTCCACCACTGGATATGCTGGTGGCCTTTGTGGACAGTCAGAACTAATGCTGGGCCATCGAGTTACTGACTCAGTAACTCAGTGTCACATCAGTTGACTCAGTGTTTTTCTTCTGAGAGTAATGAGACAATTTGTGAGCAAAAATTGAGGTATAATTAAACAGTTAGATTTTTATACTCACGATTATTCACATTTCACATTTCACTTACATTTTCCCCCTGCCTTTGTCAGTTAGAGACCCAGTGAAAACTGAGGGCAGAGGACATGGCTCTAACAGGATGTTAATGAAAGAACCGCCCATAGAGGCGTGGTTGGCATAAGAGACAAAGCAATCGTGAGTGAAACACGAAGGAAGCGAAAACATTAGGACGCCTAAGTCCGAAGGGACAAAAGGCAAGTGTTACTGGGTCAGCGAGCTAAGCGGAGGAAGCACGCTGCTCAGCAGAGCTGTGGAGATGGGAGGGTGTGACTGCCAGTGAGAGCAAGGGAGACAGGAGAGGGGAGGGGAGCGGAGGTGGAAGGAGGGGAGCGGAGGTGGAAGGGAGTCTGCGAGAAAGCCGTGGTCTGTGTTGATTCGCCCTTCAATTTCCTGCTGAAGTTTAGGGTTAGTTATATTCAAATGGAAGCCAAGTGGGTCTGCTTTGTTACACCACTTACCAGTGGTTTTCTCACTGACTCATTTTTTTCTGGTTTGTTTTATTTTATTTTTGGACTTTAAAGTCTACATTTTCGTGCTGTCTATAGGAACTACATAGTACAATGTGTCTTACTGATTTCTAGAGCTCTGCTCTCCTATCTGTATTGGAGATAAACTTCCGCTTGAGTACCAAATCCTAACTATTAGCAGTGTTTGCTCCAAAAACTTCTGAATAAACTGTATGTATGTGGTATTTTTTGTCAAATGAGAAGCTAAATATTATTTTTGCAAACTTTTGCAGTGGTTTCCCAGAAACTATTTTTGCTATTTCTATTTTACAACTGTTACATGAATTTGAGAAAGGTACATGTTTATTACTTTTAAGTAATAAATAATAAATTTACTGATGTCTAAGGTATTGACATTTAAAACATTTTCATTTACAATAGATTTCTATGAAGAACTGTTTTCAAAATTTTGAACCAGAGTTCAAAATTGCTGAGGTAAATTTCAAAATAGTATATTAATTCTTAAATACCAAATGCATGACTTGTAGTATCATTAATAGAAATGAAGCCAAAGATTAAAATTAGTATGTTCTTAGTTTACATCAACTTTTATTTCACCTATCCATTTATTCCTGGGGCACAATATTTATTTAGTGACTATTATCATATGTCATTGAATATAAATAACCATCAATTTTAAGTAGCATCTTGATCTTAGCAACATTAACTTGTGGGGAAAATGTACCCTTTAGAACTGAGGAACTAATAATGCATGTGCTGATGTAGAAAGAATATATATGCAATCTATTTAGAATAACTTGGGGTTGGGAAATAGCTGATAGCCTAAGATTTATAACTATAGGCCAAGCAAATAAAGCCAAATTATCTAGTTGTTTTTGTTGTTTCAGTAAGTCTTTTCTTTGAACGTATAGTTCTGTTACACTTCTTTTATATTCCTGTAGTGAGATTAAAGAATATGATAATCATAGAATTTGTAGAAACAGAGGTTTATTTCAGTTCAAAATTTGCAGAGGTTTCAATCCATAGTCATTTGGCTGCAAGGCAGAGGCATCACAGATGAGAAACAGTCCACAGAATGGTAAATAGGAGGCATCAAGCAGAAAGCCTCCCTTTCCCTTTTATTCCATTCAAGATCCAAGCCTATTGGTTGGTGCTACTCAGAGCTAGCATGGAGCTTCCATTATTCACACTCAGATCTATGCTAAACCAAACAATGAACTCATTTGGTTATCACACCCTTAATCAAATAGCACACACCCATGACCCAGCCACCTCCAAAAGTCCTCATGTGTGAGTACATGATGCTTTGAGGGGATATCTAGAAATAATCCATAACGAGAATCTAAGTGATAGAAAAGATGCTAGAGATCATGTAGTGATCTAATGCAACCTCCTCATTCACAGAAGAGGGAATCAGAGTCAGGCTAACCTTTCACAGTCATCTAGCTGGTTAGCAACAGATTGAAGATTTAAGTCCCATTCTGAAACTCTTGTTCTAGTCTTTTGTTCACTTGTACAATGCAGTTCTAAAGAGCTAGAAATCAGTGATGAGCAGCACATTTTTCTACTATATTTTTTACCAGATTTATATATTGACTCCAGTGCTAATATCTCACTTAAGTGCTAGGGCTTCACTATAATTTAGTTAGTACAGAAAGGGTTAGGGATATCTTTGTGTCATCTGTAGGCTAACTGTATCAACAATAGGTTTTAACTTAGGAAATTTCACCTGTTTCTTGTTATTTTCAATGGCTCATCCAATCTTTATTTTGGCTGCTCTTTCTCTTCCATTCAGAAATAACAATTGTTTAAAAATGCATAAGTCATTTGTATGTATTTGTATACATAAGTAGTAGAATATTTAGAATTTGATCATTTATTTATCTAATCTTAATGAGCAATTTTTAGTTTCTATGATGAATATTGTCAGCTATTTAACTTTGTACTTAGTAATGAGATAATCCCCACCTCCACCGCATGCTCATTACCTAAATTAATACTTTATAGAGTCATATAGAAATAGTGAGATCCAGATAGAGATGTGTATTGAACTCATTCAGCTGTCTTCTATTTTGTTGTAAGAACCATTGCTGTAATGTGCTTTTTTTTTTTTTTTTTTTTTTTTTTTTTT
>PVLD010033556.1:0-13545 GCA_004027595.1 Dinomys branickii
TTTTTTTTTTTTTTTTTGTGGTACTGGGGATCGAACTCAGGACCCTGCGCTTGCTAGGCAAGTGCTTATTCCACTGAGCTATATCCCCATCCCCCAATAGTCTAATCTTAAAGCATTGCTGCTGCAGCTCATGCATATGGAGCATGGGTGAAAGCTGGGCTCTCTGTCAAGAAGTCTACGTGTGTGATGGCACTGAATGCTCACCCACCACAGAGGGGCAGGCTCATCCTTGCCAGGTCACGGCAGAAGAAACTGAAACTTGGAGAGGTTATGCAACTGTCTCATGGCCCATACGCCTGTAGAAACTGAAAGTTTTATTTATGCCTGAGACAGCAGCATTACATACCACCTTGATTCGGTACCTAAAGAAGGAGAGGAACCCAGGTCTTTGGTGTTACTGCCCTTGCTCTGTCCTACCCTCAACTGCCTCCTGTATTCTGCCAATTTCCTTTTTGCATTGCAGCAATGCACTGTGCCTGTTCCTCTCTGCTTGGCAGAAAACTCAAGTATTGGTGTCAGGAAAGGACTCAGAGTGGCCTCTCAGTGTCTGGGTGCCCATGAAATGGAGACTTCCATTGCTTGAAAGGCATCACTGAGATGAAGAGTGAGAGATCTCACCAGTCTGAAACTGGAGAAACAGACTGAGGACCTGACTTTGTTCCAGAGAGCCCTCTCCTCCCCATACAGACAACAGCGCCTCCAGGCCACCTGAGAGTAGCAGACCGTTTCCAGGACTGCAGTCATTTCTGTGTGGTCTGGGTAAAGACAGCAGTTCCGGTTAATGCCCACATGCCTCACAGGGTGGTGCAGAGGTCAGGAAGAATCTCGCCCATATTCCATGGAGACTCACTCTCTGCCCCAGCTTATTATTAGCAAGTACAGAGCTATGCTTGGAAAATAAACTCTTTCCCCAAAATGGGTCAGTTCTTTTTCTGTTAATCACTTATTCTTCCCAAAGGGGACAAAAGTGCGAACAGTCCTTTAGGAGGTAAGGGGCTGATTTGGAGGTGCGAAGCAGATTTCTCCTCCTGCCAGCCCCAGGAAGGACAGCAGCCCCAGAGGCAGCCCCAGGAAGTGGATGGGCGCCACTGGGTTGCTCCTTAAGGCCAGAACTGGCCTGAAGCTCTTCCCTGCTATTTGGCCCAGTTTTCTGGCCAGCTCTGGGTGAATTTTGCTCTGAGATTGTCACGGCTTTGTCAGTTCTAGTTTAAAGGTCCCTTGAGTTATAAAGTTGCCATTGCCTGTCCCAGGTCTCAGAGTACATGAAGTTAGGAAGCTGCATATTGTCCACCCAGACGATGAAACTGGAAAGCATGCTTGGGTTTAGAATGCGTGTCACTGAAAATGAAACCCTGGATGTTCCGCCTGCCCTGTGGACTGTTCCCTGGTGCCATCCCTGCCCTTCGCCTGTCCTATCAGCTCCTCTCCCCAAGGGTCCCATTCTGCCCCAGCCTCCCAACTGCCTAACCTTGTGGTGTGCTGGAAGCAGGTGATCCTATGGCCCCGGGTGTGTTTTTCCTTGATCCTCCCTCTCCATCCCCAAGTGGTGCTGAGCAGATATATATTTCCAGCCACGCATCCTACTGTTTCCTTTGAGGCCATACACACACAATGCCAAAACACTGGTACTGAGATCTGGGATGCTGAAGAACTTGAGTTCAAATCCCCACTCTTCCAAACCTGACTCATCTGGGACCGGACCTGGTTACTGAGTGTCTTGCAATTTTGGTTTCCTCCTCAGTGATGTGTTGTCATTGATCGTGGTATCTGTGTCATTGATTAGATGGCAGAAAAGTATGTTATGTCCATTGTGTGCATGTACTGAGGTAGCACAGTGAATTCCATTAATTTGTATAATTGATGCATGTTAATAAAAGTATGGCTACTGTGATGCTTGGCTTGTAGTACATTCTTAATAAACAGTGGCTCTGTTATTTATAGTTTACATCAAGAATGAGCCCCAGAGCCCTCTGCACTCACTGTAGTGCTTTTGGAAGAGGGTGGGTGATGAGAGCCCTATAGCTGCTGGCTGTGAGGAGGCTGGGCCCAGTCAGGGAGGGCATGCGTCGGGGGTGAGGGTATTATCTGTTAAGGTACACTCCCCTCCCTGGCTCCTCTCTGCTTCCCAGCTGCAGTGACAGGAGCACCTTGTCTTCCACTATGTTCTCTGCCACGCTGCCCTGCTTTGGGGCCACTGTACTATGGACTAAAAATGTCAGCTAAAATAAGCCCCCCTTCTTTTAAGTGGCGAGTGCCAGTTAGTGAGTCTCGGTGACAAGAAAATGACTAAGACAAGCTGCATGTATGTTACGAGCTATCCAGGCCATAGCTCATAGCTCATAGCTCCTGGAAAGCAGGAACCTTTTCTTATGCACTTTTGTAAACCTTCTGACCCCAAAGATCTTGTTGAGAATGCGTGTGACAGGAAGCTCATTTTGAGGGACAGAAAACTGACAATTGAGGCAAATGAGTATCACAGGACCTCCATTTCTCTTGGGTAGGGTCGGGGGTGGCTGACTATAGGTGTTAATCCAAGGCCTATAGCAAGAAGCATATATAGCATATATAGGTTCTATAGCAAGAACCTATAGGTGACGTGCTCAGCACATGTGATTTCAGCCTGCTGGGATGCTAGAAAGTGATACTGGGAAGTGTACTCAGGACACGGCTGTTTCATCATGTTCTAGTTTGGTCTGCTGGAGAATCCTGAGGAGAACCAGCTAGCAGTATCCTTTTCTGTCCCCCACAGACAGAGTATACGTTGGCAGGTGGTAACAAATCATCTACAAATAAGGGCTTTGTGTTTTGCAGAGGAGACAGAGGCCAGGGATGGATTGGCTTCATGGAGCACAGGGCAGAGGTCATGTTTCTTCAGAACTGCCTGCTCTTGCCCACCTGGCCTCTCCCACACCATGTTCAAACACGATTCCCCTTGCCCCACCCAGTGCATAAAGACGTAGTGCCCCATGCAGATACCTATCTTAAATGTAAAACATGATTTTGGGTTGAAAAATAGAGGGGTAGACAATGTTTCTCAGAACTTGGAAATGGGAAATGACCAGACACAGAAGACCAGGGAGGGACCTAAGCTATCAAATGCAGAGAAGAAGCAATTTGACAAGAAAATCAAAGTCACTGTTGCCAATTTCCCCAGCACCCTGAGCCTTACCCACAAGCACAAGGAGATCTGCCACTGGCTCAGGAAAATGTCTGCAGGAGCTAGTGGTAGTTTACTAATGGCCTGGTGACATGGAAGGAAATGAAAGAGCTGAGAGCACTTAGCAGCACCAGGGGAAAGAGCCCTAGCATTTTCAATACAAGGTGACGAGGTGCAGAAATAGTGCTCTCCCTGCCCCACCTGTTGTGGCTGAACAATTCTCATGTTGAGCAAGGGTTTAAATACACACAGGTCCTCGGGTGTGTGTGTGTGTGTGTGTGTGTGTGTATGTTCTTTGGTTTAGTTTTCCTGTTGCTATTTTAATGAGACTGGCTTCCTCTTTTGAGGGCCTCCTCCCCCTTCTAGAATATCTCTACTTTATGGCCAATGAGTTTTGATTCTAAAGCAAATTGACCTTGAAATAAGTTCCAGGATCTGAGTTCTTACACCCCAGATGCTGGGTTTGGAATGCAGGCTGCTCATTCAGCAGATATCAGCTCTATCATATGGCTTGAGAGGGGAACACTGCATTCTGTCAGCCTGATAGGTCAAAGGAGAATCCTGGGCTGGGTGCTGCAGCGCAGCATAAGGCTGCAGTATCTAGGGTCTGTGATGGACATGTCACCTTGGTTTTCCTTCTCTCTCTCTGCTTATCTCCATCCCTTCCTCCCTCCCTCCTTCTCCCTTCCTTGATCTGTCTCTCCCACTCCCTCCCTCCCTCTCTCTGTCCCTCCCATCCTCTCTCCCTGTCTTCCATCTCTCTCTCTCTCTCTGTACGTGTATGTATCTGAGGCCGAGCTTGTACCAGGAAATTGTGCAGGGGAGTCAGGAGCTTTAAGAGTTTTGTGGCTACAAAATTTTGATCACAAATCTGTCCAGTTACAGCGAAACCAAATGTGTTTTCTGGAAAGGAAGTGAGTGCTGTGTGTGTGTGTGTGTGTGTGTGTGTGTGTGTGTGTGTGTGTGTTACATGCAGAAGCCAAATTTATATTGTGCCTACATTTACAAAAACTATCTTTGTCTTAGCTCTGCTGAACTTTGAACTCATCCATTCCAGCATGTTATCTTGTATCATTAGATTGGATTTATTTTTAGAGGATTGCAATTTAGGGGTTTTGCTGTAGAAAGACAGATTCAGAAAGAACAAACTGTTACCTGGCATCTACACTGGCCTGGGACTGGAGGGAAGATCTCTCAAGTAAAATTCTAAGTCAACTGGGTCACATGGAGGAAGTGGGTGTGCGCTTGAGGCTGATGCTTGTGTGTTGAACAGCATAGGTGCCCAGCTTAATTTACAGGCAATTTTACTGGCTTTAATGTGTCCAGCTGCTGCGTTATTTCTGGACTGATCAATATACTGAACTGGAAACACAGAGGCTTCTGTGCACAGAAAAAAGTGCCCCCCATTTTCATTACCCATGACTCTAACAATTGTTGAAGCTAAGTTCTCTCCCCTGAGATTTCGGTTTTTTGATGTTCTTGATATTGAAGCGGTAAAACAGATCCCTGCAAAGACAGCCAGAGACATTTTCTGGATTATAGGAGTGAGTCCAAACTAGACGGTCAGGAAGAGGGGACACAGAGCCACCCCGCGTATCACCTGACTATGGGCAGGACATGGAGGGAGCCTTCCTGAAGAAGCAGAGTCAGCAGGCACAGCCAGCGGTGCTCCACCCTGCTGGAGACACAGCCCTGGGGATGAGAGCTGTGCACAAAAGCAGGCTGGGCCGTGGTGCCCAAACAGCAATCCAAGAAAGGCTTGCCACTGCTTATTTGCATGCCGCTCATATCTCTGCCAGCAAGGGAGACCTTTGGGAGTGATTTGTATAGAAGAAGCAGTTAGATATAACTCTGGTTACAGCAGAAATTCAGCAGATCCAAGATTGAAAAGGCCCTCTGAGGTTACTCAGTGCAGCCCCTTCCCCCAAACAGGTCTATGCCTACAACATTCCAGAACAATGATATTTGTTGTTAAATATTTCTCAGGAAGGATATTTCATAAACTCCCTAATGTCCTGGTACCAAAATAAAGCCAAGTGGTAAAAGAGCCATGCTTTCTCTGGACTATGGCCAAACCCAATCCAAGACATATACAGATGTTGCAAAAGCAGTCAGTTAGTCAGCAAATGTGCCAATATACCTCTTCTCCATGCCCTCTGGTAACATGCCTTCTAAATTAAATTAGCTTGATGTTGCCTGGGGCTCCTGTTTGACTCTAGTTCATTCCTGTGGGAGCAGCCTTTTCATTTCATAGAAGAGAGGTGGACAGAAGTTTTTGCTTCTAGAAATATCAGGCTGTAGCTCTTACTTTCTAATAATATCAGGGTGTGGACCTTGTCCTCAGATGAGAGAGGGAAGCTGAACGTAAATACCAGATGAAAGTGTTCCACAGTTAGCCTGCAGTTTAGAAAATTCAGGAAATGAGTGGATGTTAAAGAACCTGTATGTTCTGGAAATAGAAGACTTAGAACTTTCTGCACTGAGACAAGGAAATTTGCTCCAGATGATCTGGAAGTTGCCTGAGACGTGTTATGGAACATGTGCATTAATCACCAAATATGTGTGCTACTGAGGGAGACTGTTTTTCAAAAGAGGTGATAGCAAATTACTTGTGATGTGTGAGAGTTAACTACTTGGGTCAGCTTCAGTGAAAAATGCCCAGTTAAACTGGATCCGCACAGTTCTGGGTGTTGCTGAAGGGATTTACCGAAGAGAGAAGGTTCACTCCAGGTATGGGTGGCACCAACCGACTGACCTGTCACCTGCACGGAACAAAAGGAAAGGGAGCAGGAAGCCTCGTCACCTGCACGGAACAAAAGGAAAGGGAGCAGGAAGCCTCGCTTCCGTTTCTTCAGGGCGGCTCCAGTCTTTCCCTTCACCTTGGTAGTTGTGTCCTGGCTGCAGTGCAGACCCTTCAGCCTCCTGATACAGACTCTCACAGGGCTCTACAGTGAGCTCCAGGCCTTTGACTGGACCCGTCAGATCTCCAGTGCACAGACAGCACTTTTGTACTCTTCCACACTTGACTCTGTGCGTGGCCATTGTAAGCCAATCTTGTAAATTCTTCTGTATTGTATGTCTCACATTAAACCTGTTTCTCTGATGAATACTAACTGATTCATGATGTTTGTAGAGTATGTGAAGGGAGATTAGCTAGCTCAAAAATTCTGTGCAAAACAATATGTTGAGAATAGAAGAATTACAGATAAGTCGCAGAGTGATGAACAAAAAAAGATGTTAGCGGACTGAATTTTGCCCTTATAGATTATAGGTGGTGTTTCTGGGAAACAGGAACACTCTACATTAAATGAACTTGAAAGAGAATGGGCAGACACATACCTCTCATGACAAAGGAAGATGGGCTTGCCAGAGGCATGTATACCCCCACAGCCAAGTTGGAAGTGATTAAATCAAAACTCAATATAGATATTTAGGAAGTCTTACTGTTTCTGGGAACATAAGATGTTTGCCAGTCCACTTTTAGTTACTATAACAAATAACCAAGATAATCACCTTAGGAAAAGTTTATCTTGGCTTATAGTTTTAGCAATTTCAGTACGTGATTGGTTGGTTCCATTGCTTTGATCCTGTGGTAGTACATGTTGGTGGAAGCATTTGGCAGATCGGAACTGCACCTCTCCTGGCTGGAAAGTAAAGGCGAGAAAGAGATTAGAGTCCTAACGTCCCCTAAAAGAGCACATCCCAGTGGCCTAACTTCTTTCCACTAGATTCCACCTCCACAGGGGTCCACCACCTCCCAATAGTACCAAGCTATTACCAAGCCTTTAACACAATGGCCTTTGGGGAACTCTGCAGTTCCATACTATTCCAGGAAGGCAGCCAACCTCCCTCAGTCATACAACTGCTTCAACTCTGTTTAGAACCTGAAATATACATATCTTAAGTAACATTAATGCTTGGGACAAGAAATCAGAGCATGTGGAAGCACAGACATGTGCTTATCTTTTCCAAAAGTTCATGATCAATAAGAAAAAGAACAAGGGGCGAAATAAAATGCGATTATGCCTTTACCATTTCAACATAGGATTTAGTCTCTGAAACCTAGGTCATGAGATCTAAGTGGTGGGCAGAAGGCAGTAGGTACAATACATGCATGAAGGAGAAAACAGGAAGACTTTTGGGCAAACAGGTACGATGTCATAAAGCAAAATTTTGGTGGAAAGAGAAAAACTCAACCAAAACTAGCATTAGACTTCTAGAAGGTAACAAATTTGATACAGAAAGAAACTGGTAGATGAGGTGATTTGGAAAATAACAGGGAAGGGTATAGGAGCAATAATATTACCTCAAGTATAATAAAGTAAGCACAGAATATAGGTAGTAAATAAAGGTAATAGGAGACTTTATCCAGTGGGTTAAATTATGTGACTGTAAGTTTAGTCCTATGGGGAAAGCTGAAGTTTTATTTACATATATCTTTTCTGATTTCTTAGTATCTCCACTACACTAAGGAGCCCACTGCAAAGTCCTGACAATGACATCACCTCCTTAAAGTCCCCTACCTGGTTTTCCTGTTGGTTATTCCTATCTCTCTCCCCATTCACTGCTTGGTGATGGATGCTTTTAAAACACAGATCATGTTACTCTCTGTCTGTGATCTCACATTTTATGGCATCTCATCTCATGTGGAGAATAATCCGAACTCCTCATTGGGTCACAAAACTTATCATGACCCAGCTACTCCAGGGCCCTTTGAGCTACCGTGCTTTCCTTGCTTACTCTGTGCCTCTACATGGCCATCTTGCTGTTCCCCAAACCCATCAATAATAATCCTGTCTCAGAGATTTAGCACTTGTTGTTCCCTCTGCCTGAAATACCCTTGTCTCAGGAACATCATCCAGGTCTGTTCCTGTGTTACCTCCTGGTATAGTTCACCCACAAGCAGTCCTGACATAGCCCGCTTCACAACACTTAGGGCACTCTGAATTCAAAGCCCACGTTTGCTTAGTTCCTGTTATCTGGTTTTTAGACTATGATGCTATTTCTGTGATAGCAGCATCTGGCCTGTCAGTTCACTAATACATCCTTTGTGCCTAGAAGTACACTTGGCACATAGTAGATGTTTGATAACTATTTGTTGAATGAGTGTACTAATGAAACATAACTAGAAATTATGCTAACCAATGCGACATTAGTCACTAACAGTAATTAGACGCTGCCAGAACACAAAGCTCTGTAATTGTTTGATGCAAGGATACAGAGCACCTAAATGATGTATCATATGAGAGACAACGAAGAGAATTCAGAGCTAATGGAGCCCAATGCCTCCTCAGTTAAAGAAGCTCAAACGTGTCTAATGATCTATTAATGTTCACAGAAGTAATAAATGGAAGTACAGGCAATAACTTAGTTCTTTATATTCACTGACCAGAGATCTGCCTATTTACAAAGCAAGGTATTTGTTTTCTAAACCTTAGGATTGTAGCTGGGATGGTCAGGATATTAATTTAAAAGTGATGTTGGAACATCTGTAAGGTATCACTTTAATTTTCTGTCAAGTTTAATACACAGTGTGGAGGACTATCATCAGGAAAAGAAGAGGAGAGAGAAGAGATATTCACAGGATTCATTGGGAAAAGATTGTGCGTGCATAGCTAAGGGACAGTTATGGGCAGATACAGGAGAGGGTGCGGTCTGTCCCTAAATGTGAACCATACATCCAAGTTTCACCACAAGGGAAAGGGAGCTATAGAGAGGAGCAGAGAGAACTGTGTCCACCTGGGGCTTGATGAGATATGAGGCCCATATTTAGGATCTAAAGGGGTAAAAAAAGCAATAGGGACAGCACCATATCAATCTCCTTCCCAAGCCACCTCCCTGAGAAGGGCATCTCTAGCTGTGGCCAGGGTTAGACCCATGGCATCAAAAACAAAACCCTCAGGCAGATAACACTAAGAGAAGGCCTGTGGGAAGGACAGGGAGGTCTGTTCACTGAGACCAAACCAGTGCATGGAGAAACGGTGGGTGGAAATTAAGTTGTCTGTAACTATGTAAGTGTGGTGAGGCACCAGCAAATTTTTATCTATTGAAGGCAATGTGACCTCATGGGGAGCCACAGCCTTGCGAGGATTGAGAAAAGATGAGTATAAATAAAATCAGGAGACGCATCCTTTATTTTTCTCAGGGTTTGCATAATCACAAGTAAACAAGCATAGACGCTGAGAGTAGAATCCCCAAAGCATGTCTGCTCTGTCACTGCTCCCAGCTCGGGGACCAACATTCATTTGTATGCTTTCTACTGCCTACTACTCAACAACATTTGTGGAGAGAAGGAACAGAAAATTTATTTCTTGCTTGAAAAGTTAATTCATTTATATCAATATTCCATTTATTACCTCTAAGTTGACCAGATTATTAAACTACCCATTATTTGGTAACCAAAATTTTGCTGTACAAACAGAATATAAATGGATCATATCTATTCTGTGACCATACAATTAAAGAAGTACTGAAGTCAGAAAGGAAAAATGAGCCATAAATATGCTTTGGTTCTTCCTCTCAGCCCCCATTTTCTATCCTGCTCAGTTTTAGACAGGATGGCACAGGAGGGAAGCGGCCTGACTTCTCTGTCCCTGGCATAAACACCCACACTGGAGCAAATCCTGTGTCCTGCCCTTCAGGTGACAAACCAGGAGTCACATTCACCCCCGGGGAGTGTTATCTGTCAACGTGTTTCTACTAAACTGTATCTCTTTGGGTTTGTCAGTAAGACATTGCTTACCTGCTGTTCAGGTGCTCTTGTTGGTACATGGGGCTTCAAATTAGTGTTTTTGAGAATAAAGACAAAAAAGAAAGAGACAAAGAAAAAGAAGACAGGGAAGTGGCTCTGAAGAGGCGCCTTATCTCAGACAACCTCGGAAGCTCACCTGCTCAGGACATACGTAGCACTAGTGGTGCTCCTCTACCCTAGATGTTTACCATGTTAATTTCTTCATGAATAGCCACATGCAAAAGGAAGATTCTAGAAAGTTTGAATGTGTGCATGTGAAGGGACCTCAGTCTTGCTCCTCCCAGGTGAGAGTTGGGTGAGCTTGGGAATGCCATGTTTTCTCACTGGGTTTCCTCACCCTCATTGTGAGTGAGGATGTCATTCCCAGATTACTGAACTGTTTTTGAAAAACTGATAGAAATCTATGTAAAAAGGCTTAGCACCCACTAAAACCACATATAAATATTGGGATGGGCATTGTGCAGACGAGGTCTTTTGGGTAGTTTGATAACTGAAAGTCTTTGGCTAACATCCAGAATGGACACCACACTGTATAGAAAATTCCATTTTATACTAAATCATGCTAGAAAGTTCAAAGTACTTCCATTTTAAAATCCTATCTCCCACTGCTTGCATATTTAAATGGAAATTCATTTGAGTAGCAGCATGCTTGGAACAAGATAGCAATAACTACATAAACAAATAATCAGCAGTGGATTAGCTCCTGGTGGGGTGGGGAAGGCGCGTTTTTGCAGTTTCCCAGTGGAGTGATCCAGGCTGACAGTCCTGGAGCCACAGGCCGTTTTCCACTCCCCCTAGGGCTTGCTCTTCCTCCCTCCCTTAGAAGAAAGAACACTCCCCACAAAGGACCTCAAGTGTCAGGGAGCAATGTGAACGAGTCAATGGGGTATGTTCATTTTTGGCTTAACTCTTTTTGCATCCTGCGTTATCTCTGTGCAGTTCCAGCATAAACCTTGCAACTGTCTTACTTGGGCAGGATGGAATGGAGAGTCCACCCTGGCAGCACTAGCCCTGAAGTCCCCCATAACTCACATCCAACAAAGCAACTGCACAGATAAGGGTAAAAAAGACTCCTCATGCTTTTGATGAGAGGACTCAAGGGGCCATGTTAACGTGTTTCCATCCACACTCAAGCGGTGAGGCTGCATCCTCAACTATGTGACTGAACAGGCAGCTGATGGTGGGGTTCAGATTTCATTTTCCCAGCATACAGGCGTCATGCCCTGGTAGGTGGCATAGGGAGACCCAACCTAGGTACCCCATCCACTTGTGTGCGGCCCTTTCCTGAGAATGACTTCTGCAACCCATCTTCCAGTGGCAGGGTGGAGGGCACCACATCTTTGCTCTTACACTAGCACTGAGGACCACTGTGGTGTCAGGCACTTTACCTTAGCACCTCATCTATAAAGTGGGTCCAGTGCTGCCAAAGGAGTGATTCTGCATGTGAAATAAGGTCAGTATGAATACAGAGCTGAGACAGTGTCTGCAGCATCATCAACCATGGATGCATCACAGGAAGTTTCCCCCTCCTGCTCTTCTCCCTCCCCTTTCCTGCGGGCGCTTCTGCACTGTCTGTTAGCTCTTGGCATTATTTGCAATTTTATTAGCAGTTGGCTTGAAGGGTAGGAATCATGCCCATGAGTAGTTTTGCATCACTTGTAGCACTTAGCATTTTACTGAGCAGAGGATGGACATTTAACAAATGATTGGTTTGTTAGCACAAGTCTGTTTTGCTCAGTGAACAGTGACATTAGTAAAGTCAGCAGCACCTGAGCACATTCATCATGGATGTGCCCAAGGCCTATGCATGGGGCAAACCATGCTAGGCCGGGCTTGTGCCTCATTCTGCTGGGCAAGTCCATTTGTCCTCTTACTAGGAAAGTCTCACGTGCCCACTGCATGCCAGGCATCCAGGCAGTAGTGATGGTGAACTGGCTGGCAGTTTCCCTCCCACAGGCACACAATTCAGTGGACCACAGTCATGGTCTGCCTTGGTAATGTTTACTTCTTTAAGAAGGAAATTCCCAATGATTCTAAGTACTTAGTGATCACCATAACCAGAAAAGCGTAATGGTATGTTAATAACACTCTGCACCTGATTATGCATGCCTGGCATTGGACTGGAAACAGTTGCCACATCTGTGCTCTGTATTACCATGGAGTTTATTCAGGCTCTTGTACAGAATTCAATGATGTGGAAGAAAGCACCTCATTTACAAAAATACTCGTGTTCTAATTTAAGTGTGTTAAATGGTCATTCTTTGGAGATGTTCCTTCCAAACCACAAGTCTTCACCAGAGACCAAAATACAGACATGCTGGTCACCGAGTACAGGCCTTCTTGTGGGCTCTAGGAATCCCTATACAAGGGCCACTTTCCCAACAGAGGACAGGACAGGTATCTCTAGGATGCAGAGCTGGTCCAATGCTGAGAAGAAATTCAGTCACTTCTTGGGATTAATTGAAATGAGTCCTATGGAGACTTTTCCCAGTCAAAGACAGAAGAAAAGAGGAAGAGAGGAGAAAGAAAGGGTTAAAATCGTTTTTGTTTGTTTTGGAAATATTTTCTTTGAGGATAACAGAAAGAACTGAGGTACACAGTGTTAGCTCCATACATCGCCACAAGCTGTACGCACCCCGATGGCAAGCATTCAGAGAAAGAAACTGGCCACACCACAGCAAGGTCGCCACGCCCATGTGCACTTCCGGTGTGCTCTCCCACAGCTGGCCTTCTCCTGGATGCCCCCACCTTGGATAAACACCTGCCGTTCTGCTCCCAGCTACCTGTCGCTGGAATGTCATGCAGCTTTTAGATTGTGAGACTCATGCATGTAGTGTTCTGGATTTGTGGTTGTGACTCTCAGTACCGTGTATACTGCACTGTGTGAATGTGCTATATATTACTTAGGGACTGTCTGTTTGAAGGGCATCTGTAAACTTTCCAGTTTTCATCCATGAAAAAGTGCTGCAATATACATCTTTATAGAAACTTTATAATGAGCGTATGTCCTTATATTTATGGGGGTTAAAATTACACACTTTCATTTCCAAAATCTAAGCAAGTTTAAAAATGTTGGAGTTATTATATCAAAGATTCATAGAAGAGGGAAAACTTTTGGCTTTGGGGGTGGGTGGTACCAAGGCACTAAGCAAGGCCTCACTCTTGTTGGGCAAGCACTCTACCTTGATCTACAACCTGAGCCATTTCATTTTTTTACTTTGAGATAGCATCTCCTAAATTTGCTCAAGTAGGTCTTGAACTTCTGATCCTCCTGCCTGCGTAACTGGGATTAAAGGTGTGCACCACTGTGCCTAGTGAAGAAAGTTTCAAAAGCTCAAATACATGTGGAGAAAGAATACACCTATTAAATAATATTGAGAACATATCTAACTGAACCACAGCACATATACTTCTCTAAATATGTCCTTGTAGTAATTAGTCATCCCTACTGTACTATTAGTAATATTACAAATGCATGTGAACTGTCAATTATCATAAGTGCTAATGCTTGGTTGTTTTAGTAAACACTTTTGTTTTGTCACTAAAGCTGGTGAAGAAATGTAGAAACTGCATATTAACCATCAAAAAACAGCCCCCCAGGAATGTTAGCTTTTCTTTTTTTTTTTTTTTTTTTTTT
>PVLD010033557.1:0-13544 GCA_004027595.1 Dinomys branickii
TTTAGGGAAGACACACACACACTCAAAGCACAGCAATCCTTAAACACATAAGTTTCTCTGATGTTTTCACAATTCTACAAACCTAACAAAAGGAGTGTTAGCTGGGCACCGCGGTACAAACCTGTAATCCCAGCATTAGGAAGGCTGAGGCAGGAGGATTGTTATGAGTTCAAGACCAGCCTGGGCTACAAAGTGAGCTCACGGCCAGCCTGAAGTACATAGCAAGACAAAGAAAGAAAGAAAGTGTTCTGGCTTGTGTGTAGATGAGCCCCCAAAGCCTCATGCACTGACAGGTGGGACTTCGGGTAGCTGGCTGGATAGGGTGTGTGATGTTGGATTAGAGTGTGTGATACTGAGATTCAGGGGAGGTACGGATAATAGAAGCCCCTCCCTGGGTATGGGTGGCACCAATCAATAGGTGTTTGTTTCTTGGCTGCCTTCTGCCTGCCACACCATGTACCGTTTCTTCTGTGTGATGCTGCTCTGCCATGCTTCCTTGGAGCCTGCTGACTACAGACTGAAACCTCTACAAACTGAGCAAATCAATCTTTCCTCCCTTAACTCGTGGGTGCAGATAGTTTATCCTAGCAATGAAAAGAGTAACTAAAGCAATGGGCAACAATTCCTTACTACCATCTCTACTCATTTTCTTTCCAATCAACCCTATTGCTTAAAAATTGCCTTTTATAACTGTTTTATAGGGTAAAAATACAACTATCATTAACTATCTTTTGTTATTATGTCTCTGGTCTTTTTAAACTGAGACCTTTTATCTTAGTTCATGACTCTAACTTTTGCAAGCAAATGATCAAATATTTTGTAGAATGTCTTACATTCTGACTTGACATGATTATTTCCCTGTTGCAACGTTTAAATTGTTTCTCTTCCCTAATTAATCTGTCAAGGAAAAATGTCCATTTCTGTGAGCAAGAAGCAATTGCATTATTCATGATTAATATTTGTTATGCATGGTTAAAGAATGTCCTCCACAAGGGGAGGGGGTGCTTTTGGAAGGCGGGTAGGTCACAGAGGCGCCACCCTTGCACTGATGAGTTCGTGCCCGGAAGGGTATGTTCTCATCCGACCCCTCCCTCTCTCCGTAACTCTTCCTGCATCTGTTTCCTCCCCCATGCCATTTCTGCTTAGAGCCCGCTGGCCATGGGCTCAAACTACAAGCCAAAAGGTCCCTTTTCTCCTTTAAGTTGTGTTAGTCAGGGATTTTTGGTCACAGTGACAAAAAGGTTAGCAAACCACAATATTCTACAACTTAGAGGATTGTAATATAATTCAGAGAAAAAGGCCCAGAGACCTAGTGGAATGGGATAACCTGAACAGCATCTACTTTAGCACTGAAGAATGGGATCTTTGGTCCATTTCAAAGTCTTTCACATTTCCCCCTATAACTTAGATCTCTTCATTATAAAGTCCACCACTTTCTACTATTATCTATGGAGTAATGCTTAGTGCCATGGGAATATTCGGTTTTCTGTGCGTAATAGAGATGCAGTGGTTTTGTGTAATGTTAGTGTGTTTTAATGCGTTTTTGTTATTTATTTCACAGAGTTTAGCAAAATGGAGATTGTTCCAATTTTATCATATCTTGTCCATTTATTAACAAGCATTTTTCAGAAAAGAAAAGCTTTCTTTTATAGCTGGAACTATTTTATGACTCCTGAAAGATAATTCCTACTGAAAAGACAAAAGTACTGAGCTCTGCCCCTTTAACAACCAATTCTCAGAGTTTGCAGTATATATGAAAACTACCAGTAATGTTTAAAAATAAGATTTGGTTTTTGTTTGGAGCTTTTATTTTTTATTTTATTTTATTTTATTTTATTTTTTTTTTTGCGGTACTGGGGATCGAACTCAGGACCCTGCACTTGCTAGGCAGGCGCTTATCCCACTGAGCTATATCCCCAGCCCCTGTTTGGAGCTTTTAAAGATATTTGTTCTTATGTGTTTTGCTCATTATTTTGTATACCGATTGCCACAAAATTTAATCAGCAGGAGCTTCTTTTAATCTATGTGTATTATCCCTTCAACATGCTTCCATAATTTTTAAGCACCTCTTTGCTTATGGCACAAAAAGATGCACCAGAGTGGTCAAGAAAAAGAGGACATAAAATACCAGAATTAAAGAGGGTTCTTACTGCAGCGCCTACAGACAATAAAAGGCTAGTAAGAAGAGACTATGCGTAGCTTTGTGCCAGTGTATGTATTAAGTTGGTGAAATGTGAAAATTCAATTTTATTGATCTTTTCAGAGAACCAGCTTTCAGTTTTATTGATTTTCTCTGTTTTTCTTTTATTGATATTTCTAATTAAAATGTAAAACTGTAGTATTTTTCCTTGTACTTCTTTTCTTTTACACTGAAAGTCTTGATCCCTAATAATGTTAGCATAATTATTTGTGGCTGGGGGGTCTCACTCAGTGGTACGTGCTTAGCATGCACAAGGTCCTTGATTCAAAACTTAGCACACACTCACACACACACAGTCACACACGCACCCAATCATAATTAGGTATTTGCTCCATCTTAACATAGTGTGTGTACAACAGCTCTAAAACAATACTAAAGATATTACTACTAACACACTACAGATGAAACTTAAAGTTTGTTTGCAGTTTTTTTTATCTTAGAATACATACCAATAAAGGGATCCAGATTTTGGTATTATAATTTCCCATCAAGTAATTATTTTCTCTGTGTAATAATATTGCCTGATACCGAATCAGGTTCACTTGCCTACCCCTTTCATTTCAGTTTTAAGAATTTTGAAGATATTTAAGTTAACTTTGAACGAGTGGAAACTGACATGTTTCAAAAGCCAAAACTATACTTAAACATATACTCAAGTTGGGCTGCAGGAGCACACTTCCAACCACAGCACTCAGGGAGGCTGAGGCAGGAAGATCACAAGTTTTGGGTTTTCTTGGGGGTTTTTTTGTCTTTTTGAAACAGGTTCTCGCTATGCAGTTCAGGCTAGTCTTTACTCACCTTATAGCCCAGGCTGGCCTCCACTCACAATGATCCTCCTGCCTCAGCCTCCTGAGTGCAGATATTACAGGCATGGACCACCACACCTAGCCACAAGTTTAAACCCAGCCTGTGCAATTTAGAGACTTAGTAAGACGTTATCTGCAATTAATTTTTTAAATTTTTTGCAGTGTTAGAGATTGAACCAAGGCCTCATATGTGGTAAGCAAACACTCTATACCACCAAAACAAGCAAGCAGAAAGTATATGCGTATACTTCTCACACCCCTCTTTCCCCCAAAAGTTACCTATTTCGATCAGTGTCTGATTTATTATTCTAGTGTTATTGTTTGAAAATACACTCATGTGTAAATACATACATATGTGTGCATGTATTCTCATTAAAAAATACAGCATACTATAAACATTATTCTACAGTTTGCTTTTTAAATTTGGCAGTATATTTTGGAAATTAATCCATGTCAGCATATGGAGACTACGTGAGTTGAATTGCTTCTCCCTAAAAATATGTCTACCCTGAAACTTAGAATGCAATCTGATTTGGAATGAAGATCTCTGCAGATGAAATTAAGAAAGGATTTGGAGATAAGCTCACCCTGGGAAATGGGAGCCCAAAGTCCAGTGGTAAATGCCTTATAAGAGAAAAGAAAAGGAGCCTTGCAACAGAGAGGGAGACCAGGTAAAGATGGAGAGAGAGACTGAAAGGTTGCAGTTGCAAGCCAAAGAACGCCAAGTATTGTGGGCCAGCAGCAGAAGCTAGTGGGGAGATGTAGAATAGCTTCTCTTTCAAGGCCTTCAGAAACAACCAGCCCTTTCAACACCTTGATTGTGAACTCAGGATTTTCTTTTCTTTCTTTCTTTTTGTTTGCTTGTTTGTTTTGAGACAGGGTTTTACTACGCAGTTCAAGTTGGCCTGAACTTTTGTAGCCCAGGCTGGCCTCGAACTCACCATGATCCTCCTGCCTCAGCCTCCCCAAGAACTGAGATTGTAAGCATGCACCACCAGGCCTGGCCTGGACTCCTGCTTTTTAAACTGTGAGAGAATACATTTCTGTTGTTGTAGGCCATGAAGTTTGTACTAGTTTGTTGTGGTAGCCACAGTAAAGTAACACAGAACTCTCCTCATGCTTCTAAAAAATGAACCATATAATACCTCTCATGTGGCTGTACAATGGCTTATTCAGCCTGTTCCGCAATGTGGATTGCTCCCAAACTTTTGTTTGTACAAATGATGCACAGTGAACAACCTTGGAAATATTGTTTCAAATCTGTGTAGATGTTATTTACATTTGATTCTTAGAAGTGGACTTGCTGGACCCAACTGTAAATGCGTTTGCCTTTTTGCTAGATGCTACAGTGCCGAACTCCCCCTGCCCCCCGTGGGCGCTAGAATAGTTTGTACTTCCATAGCAATGAATAGGAGCGCCTACCTCCCCACAAGCTCCCCAGCAGAGCACATTTTCGAAACTTGAATTCTTGCCAGTGGATAAACAAAAAATGGCATCTCGGTGCAGCTATGGTTTGCATTTCTTTTATTATGAGTGAAGTTGAGCACTTTGCCATGTATTTTAGATTTGTTGCTTTTTCTCTGACCCCTCTGATCACGTCTCTTTCCTATTTTCCTATTTGTTTTTTCTTTAAATGTTAAGAACTTTTGCATAGAAATATAATTTGGAAATTTTTTCTGTTATATTTCTTCTGACTATGTCTATGATTGTTTTTCTACTATATGAATTTTTTCTTCGGTTTTTAACACAGGTTTATTGACACTTCCCAGCCTAAGGAGCCTTCCTGACCTAGGTCCTCGGAGTCTGACTCTACCCATGTTCCTATCAGCTCTTCTCAGGTAGAGTCAAAGAGTCTGGCTCCTGTCACTCCTTTTACTTTTACGTCTGAAATTGACTTCTTCAAACAGCAAAGCCTGAGATGGAGGGCATGTATGCTGTTACTCCATCGGAGCAGTTAAGTTGAAAGGGACAGAGAGCCGATACAAGGGCGTGTCACCCTGCTGGCCGTCTCTCAGAACCGTTCCAGTGCTCAGTCTCTAGGCACCCGCCCCGAGAGGCCATTAACCTTGTCTCAGGACCTCCCTGGCTGGTGGACACAGGAGGAAGTTGGCGGTGGGGTGCAAGGACAGCAAAGAAAGATAAATGAATTTACTCATTGGCTCCTGTCTCTTGGGTGGATTAAGTTGTCCACTGCACAAATACTTGCTGATTCATCAGTCCTCAAGTCTAAGCTCTCAGAACGGTCCACTTCCCCAATGACAGGTAGTGTCCCTATAGGGCTGTGGCGAATGATTCAAAAAAGAACACAGGGATCACTCTTTGATCAGGTAACCGGCCTGTTTCTCTTATCAGACTTGGCAATCCAGGAAATTTTCATGGGATTAGGGAGTATGGAAACAAGCCATGCATCCCTTGCGCCCGTGTGGTTAGAGACAATGGGGAGGGGGAGGGAGCGCGCAGCGCTGCGCCTTCCGCCTTCCGAGTGGGGCGCGGAGGCAGAGCAAAAGCTCCCTGCAGACTGCGCTGCCTCAAGTATGGAAATTTCCACCACTGTGGTGAATCCTTCGGGTAAGGCAGTGTTTAACTGAAATCTCCATTCAGTAATGCATGATGTCATTAAAACTTTGTCCTGGATTATTTATAACTCTTCAGAGAAGACCGGGGGGGGGGGTATAAGCGATGCTTTTGGGAGAAATGAGAAGATCCTTCTAAGACACAGGAGAGAATGGGGACGGAAGGGGCATTGCCAGGGACCCTTGGGGAGCGGCCTCCGGGCCTGACAAAGGCCCTGGAGAGTGATGCTGACAGACAAAGACGACAACAGGAAAGAAAGGGAGACGGTGTTATCTGCATCACATTAGCGGTCAGGTCCCCCTGTGCCTCCCAGAGGTGACTTGGCAAGCCCCAGTAAGAACCCAGACACAGCAATGCCCAGGAGCTTTACGTGAAGCTAAAGACATTAAAACAGAAACGGGAATGGGGAGGGACAAAATCTAGCAAAAGTACAGATGTATTTATAATTTGGTCCAGAAATCCCACTTCTGTGAATCAAACACGAATTACAGAATGGATTTGAAATAACATGTGGGCGAGGTTGTTTATTTAGCATTATTTGCGCAAACAAGTTCAGGAGCAATCCACATGGCGAGAGGGGCTTGACTGAATAAAAGCACCACACAGCCTCACAGGGGACACAATCAGCACAGCTATCCCAGTGAAACAGATCTGCTCATGTTCTCAAAAAACAAACAAACAAAGAAAAAGCCTTTGGAAACATTTAGTTCCTGTAAATGAGATAAATAACAAGCATCCTGTCTTGAGCTTTACAAATATTAACAATTTTCAGCATGTGAATTACTGAAAAACTACTCAAATGGAAGAGTCCTTTCTGTCTAGCCTCTGCTTCTACCCAGAGACTTTCTGAGTTTTTTAAAGAGCCCGTCAGAACCTTAGCCTCAGTATTTCAAAGACTTAAGACAAGGACTTCTATTGAAAATATTTCTTGGCAATGACTGACTGTCATATCAAAATCTGATATCCTGAGAAAGAAAAGTCATAGATTAGAATAGAATACTGAGAAACCCAGGACAATAAGAACTGTAAGTATGTTTTTTAAAAAAAGGAAATTAAAAATCCTTTATCTGGGCTAGGGGTAGAGCTCAGGGGTACAAGCGCCTGCCTAGCAAGCACAAGGTCCTGAGTTCGATTCCCAGCACCAAAAAAAGAAAAGTCACTCATTTTTAGAACTTATGTGATTTTGGTATATATTTCAGAATTCCAGCTATTTCAACATTTGAGAGCAAAATCTGTATATTCCCAAGAAGACCTTGAAATGTTTTCAAAACAGCAGATGCATAAATTCTTTTCAAAGAGTAAAGAAAGAATTAATGTTTTGAAAGATGAGAACTACAAAAAGAACAAGAAAAACTGAGTCTGGAAAACCCTCAAAGGAATGGCCTTCATATTCTAAAAAATAATTTTTTTTTCATTGTAAGAAAAATGCTTTTAATTGTTTTATATTTTTTTTAAGACAAAAGAATGGAAACATTTCAACAACCAAACAGATATAGACCAGAATAATTCAAAAGCAATAAAGGAAGTACATAATCACAGAGAAGACAGTAGGGAATTAACAATGGTTGCCGTATTACATAATGTTATCTTGAAGCTGGTTACTCAGTTATACAAATAAAGGCGTGTAGGATAGATCAATCAGTTTTGCGGTGGTGGAGCTCTAAACTGGGATCTTTCACACACAAACCTAGGGCCTTGCATGTGTTAGGCAACCACTCTACCAATGAGCTATATACTCAGCTATTATTTAGTATTTAAATGGAGTCTGTGAATATTATTGCACACATAAGATTTGTGTCAAAGATAAAGCCAGTTATTAAATTAAAGGACAGTAAACACTTCTCAATGGTAGAACTTAATTCTTTTTCACCACATGAGAAAGACATGATTTTACCTTGAGGTCTTACTGTGACACTAGTGCAGATTATAACTTGGTTAGGCTTACAGAGCTGCTGTAATGTCCAGAATACACAGGTATAGTCTCTCCAGCACCAAGGTTTTATAGTGTCTAACTGTATAATAAAATTAGTTTCTGCTTTGTTTTGTTTTGCTTTTAGACATTAAACTTTATGTTGGAAATAAATGGAATAAAGCAAGTAGACATTTGGCATGGCTAGGCCTTCAGCTATTGTTTCGCTTTTACATTATACTTGGGTATATAACTGAGGCTTCTTCAGAGGTGCCTTTTTCGAACTCATAAAAGAATAAAAGCACTCCCACAGATGGCTGTGCTGGCATATGGCCTCCGCAATGCCTGCGCAAACAAGACAACTACTCAGCTTAAATTTTAGCATAAAATTTCTGTGTCAGGTGGAAACCAACATGCAAGATCTTTGCTGTCTTTTCCCTGTCACTGGGGAGAACTAATGGGCCGCTAGGAAATCCTTTATCGAGAGCCTGAGAGTCAGCAGTAACCCTTCAGCACCCTTCCTGGCCCCTCTCCAGGTGCTACCAGTTCCTTTCCTGACCTTTTTCTCTACAAGGATCTCTATCACGGCTGGAAAATTCTTTGTTGTTCCAGCTCATTCCTTGCTCAACTGATACAAAAAATTTGCCTTGGTGAGGAAGCACCACGCATGGGCTCTATGTTTGGAGAGTAGGGATGGGCAGAGCGGGAGGAGGGAGCTGCGGAGACGCTGCCATCTTGAGAGAGGAAGCGCAGAGCTCTTACCGGCTGAAATAACAGGAAAGGTGTGACAGAACCCTGACAGGGACACCCACCAGCTGGAATAAACCCACCTGCTGTCTTAGAGAAACGCAGGTTTTGTTTTACTTAGGTCGCAGAGGACACGTCAACAGGTCTCGAGCAGTCCCCCGGGGACATGTCACCAGTTACAGAGGGCACATCAGCAAGCCACGAGCCTGCCATTTCTCTGACTCACCCCCTCAAAAGCCTGCCAACAAACAAACAAAGAACACTGAGAAAAGCCTCTGAGTCTGTAAGAAACGCGCTCCCTGTCCTGCTCTCACAGAGAGGTCCCGCTCAGATTTAGCAATAAGCTTGCTTGGACTGTTGCTTGGCGCTCTTTCCTTCGCACTTAGGATGGACTGACTACACAATCTGACGTAATCAGAAAACTTAATTTTTACCCACATTTCTTAGGTCACAAAGAGTATATGTAACTGCCAATGAGTTAGTAAATTATAGTATTTGCTCAGAGTGGAGAGGATTGTACAACAGGGCTTCTCATCAAGAAAGCGGAATTTTAGAAGGGAAACTAATAATTTTTGAGTGCTAGGTTAGGTGTGCTTTACAGGGGATCATTTTATTTCCAACCTTGAGTCTGTTAACAACCTCAATGCCTTGCGTCCTTCACCATCTCTAGTTGCGACTCCATAGTCTTACGGGCACTTCACTTCCGCACCATCAGAAGCCTTGTGGGAGAGCAGTGGGCCAAGGGAATGGGGTAGTATTGGTGGAGTCTGATGGCAACGCTCGCATGCACCTCAGTCCACTGTCTACCCAAGCCCATAGTCAACATCTTCATCAGCCACCGGCCCTTGTCCTCCGTCTCCCCATCTGCCCTCTTTGAGGCCATCTGCTGATTTCTCAACACCAGCCCCTACTGTCCTGCCAAGCTCAGCTTGGCCCTGACACCTGAAAGACCTCTGAACCACCTCCCTCATCCCTGTTGGTCTAGAACAGATCCTCTCCAGCCTTCTAAGGCTGCAGCGTCCCCAGGCTTTCATCACTTTTGCCAGGCAACAGGAACTCCTGTCCCGGTGGGCCTTTAGTATTTCAAGACATACCACGGGCCGCGCCACAGGAGATTGCGCCCTCATTTTATCTGCTGCTCCTCCAGCACCCACCTCGCAGAGTGTAAGGTCTCCCGGGATTGCTAGATTCCTTATTAGAACAGCCTGTTCAACTTGAGTTTTGTATAAAAACAAGTAAGTATTTTTAGTATAAATATGTTCCAACTATTACATGGAACTTATTTACCCTATTTTTTTTTCATTATTTATCTGAAATTCAAATTTATCTGAGTACCTTGTATATTTATTTGCTAAGTCTAGCAACTCTAGGCCTTATTTATCTCTGATCTTTCGGGGTCATTATGTGTTATGGTTCTTGCCTACCTGCCAAAGGCAGGGTCCTGTTCCAGAACAATACAGTGGAGCCAGAGACCACGTGGGCCAGCTTTAATGAAAGCAACACTCTGGCCAAGGTCCACAGGCCCTGAGAGCGGGGGTGGGGGCTGTATACTTAGCGCCCAGCCAAGGCTGGCGCTTAGCATCAGAAATTCTATTGGTAATGATAATGGAGTGTGTGACAACATTCTGGCTACTACTGTGTCTTTTGTTAACTGCTCCCAATGGATTCAAGCCCTGTGTGTCTTCTCCATTGAGCGTTCTTGTGAGCACAGCACCTGTGATCCCAAACATCACTGGAAGAACTTCTGTGAAGCCAGGAGAAACACATTTTATATCTGATGCACTGATTTTTGATGTTTTGATTACAAATTCCCACTAGATTTGGACTCTGACTATGAGACTACTATAATTATAACAGTTATAATTGTTTATAATTATTTTATAAACAATTTTGCTGTATTCACTGCTTATTTGCAGCCCATTTCCGTGGACACTGAGAGTAAGCAAGACACACATGAATGTGCTTTCATTAACTTTCTGAGGCGGCCATAAAAGAGATTGCCACAAACTTTGTGATTTAACCAACAGAAATTTATTCACACTCAGTTGTGGAGCTCGGAAGTCTGCAACCCAGAAAGGCCACTCTCCTGCGGGGGTGCTGCAGGGGGGACCATGTTCCTCCCGTCTTCCGGTTCTCATGGCTGCCTTGCTCGGGGCCTGCTCTGCCCTCACAACCTCTTCTCCTAGCTTTGTCCTCTGTGTCTGCGCCATTCCCCGTTAGATCCTGCTTAGAAGGACACTAGTGATGGCATTTCAAGCCCAACCTGATAATCCAGAGTTATTGCCTCATTTTAACATCTTGAATCACATCTGCAAAGATTATTTTTTCAAACAGATAACACTGACACATTACGGGGTTAGCACTTGGTAGCTTTCAGCAACCACCAATCAGCCTACTATAATGCCATGTGACTTAATCTCTTTCTCTCACATTAAAGTTAAAATTGTCTAGAGAAGACAAGCTTCAGAGACCCAAATATGAAAGGATGAAAATGCATTAAGAAAGTTTATGGAGGGAAGGACTAGAAAGCAGGAATTCTTTTCAGTCAGTGGGGAGAGGCCAATATCAACTCAGAGATTAAAATCCTATTAGCGGAACACATTTCTATTTCCACACCACGGCTCACACATTCCATATTGGCTGGTTTATTAGATTTTTTACAAATCACCATACAAAGCACTTGAAGATTTTAAATTGTCTCATCCATTCACTTTTATCCTATCATTTTATTTGAAAGTGAATGTTGGGTTTTGAAACATATTTTGCCTTTGTCCAGACTGAATTACTTTAGGAGATAAATCCTTATGTCATGCTTACTAAAAATAAGAATAAAAAGCTATACTTTCCCATTTAAAGGGTCCAAAAAGGTTAATACATGACAAATCCTCTTAAATTCCAGAGAAATAAAATCCATTTTTTTTGCAGTACTGGGGATTGACCCCAGGGCCTTTGCACTGAGCTACATCCCCAGGCCTTTTTATTTTGAGATGAGGTCTTGCTAAGTCCCTGAGCTGCCCAGGCTGGGCTTCAACTTGTGATCCTCACAGAGTGCTGGAATTGCAGACATGCACCTTCATGCCTGGCTAATAAAATCAAATTTAAAGTCAGTGAAATCTTTGGTATGAGCACTCTCAAGCCTCAGGTCGGGGCCTCCGAGTTGGTTCTTGGCCCTAGGATAAACCATGCAGCCCTTAAGGTTTGGTGTTAGTCTTCCAAATGAGAGGGATTGATTTCATTTCAAATTCTGATTTTAAAAATTTCATAACACAAAATTTATCATCTTACCCATTTCTAAGTGTTTGTAGTTGAGTAAAATTAAGTATATTGACACTGCTGCACAGCAGATGTCTAAACTTCTGCACCTTGCAAAACTGAAATTCTGCACCCACTAAAACTTCTCCCCATTTCCCCTTACCTCAGCATCTGGCGACTGTCATTCCCTTTTCTGTCTCTAAGGATCTGACTACTCTAGACTCTTCGTGTAAATAGGATCATTCAGCAGTCGCCCTTTTGTGTCTGGCTTACTTCACTTTATATCACGTCCTTGGCACAGCAGATGTCAGAAGCCCCTTCCTTTATCAGGGTGAGTAGCATTCCATTGTACCTGTGTACTACATTTCTTTATTCACTCATTTGTCAACGGCCATATGAAATGCTTCTACCTCTTCCTACTGTGAATAACGTCTAGTGCACATGGCTGTGCAAATACTTCTTTTAAGACTTTGCTTTCATCCTTTACAAAAATACGGTCATCCTTCAATATCTGTGGGGAATTGGTTAGAGGACCCCCATGGTTAGCAAAATCCATGAATGTTCAAGTCCCTCATACAAAAATGGCAAATTATTTCCATAGAAGCTATGCATATTTTTCTGTATACTTTAAAGCATCTGTATATTACTCATAATAATTCATACGCTGGGCATGGTAGCTCATGCCTGTAATCCCAGCACTTGGGAGGCTGGAGCAGGAGGGTCACTGAGAGTCCAAGGCCAGCCTGAACTACACAGCGAGACCCTGTCTCAAAAAAAAAAAGAAAGAAAGAAAAGAAAAAATTCATACCATATAAAAGCTCTTTGAAAACCTACACAGCAGCTACGGGTATAGCTCAGGGGTAGAGCATGTGCTTCGTATGTGCAATGTCCTGGGTTCAATCCCCAGCACCAAAAAGAAAAGGAAAGAAAAACTATGTAAATATAAATACTGCGTTGTTTAGGGAGCAGTGACAAGAGTCTGTGTGCATCTGGCACAGACATAATTTGTTTTTCAAATATATTTGATCCAAGTTTGGCTAAATCCACAGATGTGGAACCGCAGACAAGGAAGAACCACTACATACCTGGAAGTGCAATTTCTGGGTCATGTGGTCGTTCTATTTTTAATTTTTTCAGGAACCTCCGGAGTGCTTTGCCTAGCAACTGCATGAATTTGTATTCCCGCCACCAGCAAGATTCCAATTTCTCCACATCCTGACCAACACTTGTTATCTTTTGTTTTCTTAAGAACAGCCACGCTAACAGATATAAGGCCATATTTTGTTGCAGTTTGGGGGGGCTGTTGTTTATTTGTCTGTGTTTGAGACAAGATCTCCCTATGTAGGCTGCCTTTGAGCTCACTGTGTATCCCAAGGTTAGCCTCAAACTCATAATTATTCTATCTCAGCCTCCCAAGTCCTGGGATTACCGGTGCCAGAATACTCAACTTTCACTGTAGCTCTAAGTGTGCCTGATTTTTAAAATATTTTTATTGTGCTTAAAACTCATAACAAAATTTACCATCTTAGTCATTTATTTTTGCTGTGGTTTTTTGTTTTAGGTTTTGTTTTATCTTGTTGTTTTTACAGTACTGGGGATCCAACTCAATGCTTCAGTTAATAAAATCTGATATAAACTTCTTCAATTTTTTTCACATCAAATATTTAGAATAGATCCATAATTTTTATATGATGGAATATTATTCAGCTATAAAGAAAGATAAACTTGAGGCTTTTATAGGTAAATGGTCACAACTAGAGACCATACTCATAAGGGAAATAAATCAGACCTGCATGTGTGAGCAACGCATTGTCTCACTAGCGAAAGAACCTGAAAGAGTGGATAAAAATTAAGAGGTACGATAGACATTGCAAAAGGAAAGGAACCTGCTCAAAAGTAAGAGCAACTGGGATGAGGGAGAAGAGACAAGAAAGAGGGGGAAACTATGCACATATGTACACACAGGAGAGCTAACATGGCTGTACGGCTGACCTCTATCGCTTTGCTGAAAGGATCAGTTAATGATTAATTATTTGATCAATTTTGTATGTCTCTA
>PVLD010033558.1:0-13544 GCA_004027595.1 Dinomys branickii
GAGTCCATACTCATAAGTGAAATAAATCAGCGATACATGTGCAGGCAACGTATTATATCACTGGTGTAAGAACCCGAGGGTGGGAATATAAACTAAAAGTCATGAAGGAAATCTGTTCAAAAACAGAGAACGGATGGGACGAAGGAAAGGAGAAAAGAAAAAGACAAAAATGTATGTATGTATGTATAGAGGAATATTCCTTCTCTCTTGATCTTAAGTGCTAAAGCCCAGTTTGTCTGCAGGGCTCCTTTGCCACTGTTTCCTCATATTTCTCTGTGCGCGACCCTCCCTAAACATGGAGACATCTCTCACCATTAGTGTGCACTCTGCAGTGCCTTGCTTGTCAGACACAGGAGCTTGGGATCTGTCAGAGCTGCCACGTGGTAACAGTAGGAGTGAAGGTCAGAGTTCTCTCCATCTACCTACGTGTTTGCTATGCCATGTCTATGTGCCCCTTACACAGTTTGGGCCTACCGGACCAAAGGGTGCTAGTTACTGTACAACTCTGAGCAGCCGTTATGTCTACATCCTGGAGCCTCGTTTCTGTCAGCCTATGCCTGGACCACAGGCCTCCTGTGCTACATCTCTCTGTGGACTCTATCTTGGGCATGGTCCCTTTATAACTGGCTGTCAATCTTCCTAACTTATCTATCTGCAATAAAAAGACACTAATCTCACTCATAAAGTCTCTATTCTCACGGCTTAATTACCTCCCAAAGGTCCCAGTGGCTAACGTGATAGTATTGGGGATTAGAACTGCGTATGTGAGCTTTGGGAGGAGACAAACATTCAGTCCACAACATCTGTTTTAATCATGAAAATATGACTTAATTTACATTTCTATAAAACATAAAAGACTAGCAAATATTCAACAGTTCTTAAAAAATGGATTTTCTCTTAAAAGGTTCTCATAAAGACTGTCTGGTTTCCTAAAAATTTAAATAAAAGCTGACTTAAAAATGCATTAGTATGGAAATAGATGAATTCATTATAAGAATATTTGATAATGAGCAATTTGAGAATTTTGTTTCTCATTGGCCAGGTCACAAAGCTCGTTTTATCTGAATGAGAGAGAAATCATCCAGGGATTCCATTCTTTCCATATGAAATAAGCCCTAGTAAAGAAAGAATAATTTAAAATATTTAATTAACCTTTAGTTAACAGAATGTAGAAAATACTTTCATTAAATGTTTATCCTAATTTCTGCCCCATGCAAAATACAGTGTCACAATTTTAAGAAGCATGCAATCATAAATTATAAAATGATATCATGTAGATTGATCTTCATTCTTTATAGCATTTTAAAAATTTAGAGTTATGAAAAGTTGGAAATGAAATATCTATTGTACGATGGATTAACAACTGGTGGTCAACGTGTAATACCCAACTGAACTGAACTAGCGCAGTGCCGGGTGTGGGAACCCCACCTAAGGACTGTTACCTGCAGCATAAGAGGCAGACCTGGAGAGGAAGAAGTTGTTGGAAGCTCTTTGGAAGCTGCTGGGAAGCTGTAGGGAGCTACTGGTTCTTCTGGAGGAACTCGTCATCCTGTCTTTCCTGATGAACTCGGCTGTTCTTGTCAGTGGTTGGGACCTTGTTTCACTGAGAATGGCTTCGGTTCACTTTGGGGGAGGTCTGGTCCTCACTCTGAGCATCACTTCCTGGCTCTGGTGGAGAAGATGGTGCACTGCTCAGTCTCCTGGGGAAGCTTGTGGTGTTGGCTTTCCTAATGGGAAATCAGCTTCCCTCATCATTGGAGGAGCTCAGGACCTCACTCTTGTGAATTATGGCTGTGTTATTTTGCAGGAAGCTCTGATTCTGACTTTGAGCATCACTTCCTGGCTCCAGTTCAGACTCAGTCTGCTAGCACAGATCCTTCATCTGACTAGCACAGACTTCCAAGATTCCACCATTTACCTTTGGGCCTTCCTAGTGTAGATCCGTGAAATAGGCCTGCAGGAAACATTGTCATGGGCTCTAGGCCTCCAGCTGGACTTGTGGGAGCCATTGTTATGGGCTCTAGGTCTTTAGCTGAACTCATGCAGGACATTACTGTGGGATCCAGGCCTTCAGCTGGTCTTCAGTGTATGGACAGATTACATGCATTCTCTTTTTTTTATATGATTCTTTGGGTGTTTATTATAAATAATCTTATGAAGTATATGTCTTATAATGTATTGTTCCCTTGCAAAACCCCAGACTACAATAGAGTGCTAGGGTGGAATTTGTGAGTGTAGGATTTATGGAATGAGCAAATTGTATCTCTGTTATTTCATTTATAAAATTAACTTGTTGGACCCAAACAATACTAAGAACTTTTTGAGTTGTAAACCTGGGAGATTCTGTGCTGCTCTTGTGATACCTGGGTAAATTTCACTAAATGAACATTGAAAGGCTCTAATTAAAAGACATAATTAAGATCAAATTAGACATTTTCCCTCTAAATTCCCCAATGGCTCATTCCACATTACAATAGTAAAACTGTTTTAAGGATATTGACTTCTTTACTGGCAACATTACCTTAATAGGAGGCTTTTTGTATGTAAAACTAGGTCATCTTCTCACACTTCTTGAATTTGTGTAGATTTTCCTGGTGTTACTTTCCAGCCTAAAGGAGCCACATAAATACCCTGATTTGGAGAGGAGAATTAAGGCCAAAGAAAAACAGGATTTTCGCATGTGGAGAGTAAGAGGGGGTACAGTTACATATCACCTCTCACCTTGTCCTATATTTGGGTAATTCTGATGTAGGATAAAAAGAAAAAAGGATAAATAGAAAGAAGACAAGGAAAATTGCAATTTTAAACATGAAAATTTCAAGACATAAACCCAGTTTAATTTTTTTTTTTCTTTTCTCTAGAAACACAATCAATGTAGGCAATTCCCTTTCCCCTGCAGATGGTGCAGCCAGTGTTTTTCCATTTGCAAATAAACTGCTTCTTTTCATCTCCAAAATAAGATTTTTTTTCAATGAATGTACCATTATCTTTCCACAGGGAGGCCATCCTTCCATTATCTCTCTGTGAATGGACTCCATTTTCCCAAGACCAAAAGGAAACTTCCTATAGATTGACAAATCCCAGGCTTTCAACCACCAAACACACACACACATATTCCTGGTTTTGTACTGTAGGGTGCCTCTTTCTTTTGAAGACCTGAGGCCAGAGGCTGGGACATGGCTAAAACCAGCTGGCAAAGTAGGAGTGATCAGTTCATTACAAAATTCCAGACCACTTGCACAGAGCAATTCCCAGAGTCCTGCCTGTGAACTTCTCCTGAAAACTGCAGCAGGTTTCTGATAGGGTAGTTTGGATGTGGTGTCACCAGAGGAATGATACAAATAGACAGTCACTGTTGAGCTATCTGCCACTCTGTTCTCTCTTAAAAAGTGCTCTATTCTCAAACTCTGCAGAGCCTGTTCTGCTTCTGTCTGTCAGAAAGGTAAAACATTACTACCTTTGCAATGGTCTTGTCTAATTCTTTGTTCAGGACAAGGAGAACCTAAAAACTACCAAAAGGACACTCTAGTACCCCATAACCCAGCTCTTCAGGCACTCAGTTTTTTTGAGTGTATAGTTTCAATTTCTACCTAATAAATCCTTTTATGTCTCTTACTGGCACATCTAAAAATTGTTTTTCTGTTACTGATATAGGACACATGATATAGGGGTGATATATGAACTTCCAAATAATATAAGGGAAATATTATAAAACTCCTAGCCTGGTAGATGTCCAAAACAATGAGTTCACAAATTAAAGACTGAGTTCTAAAACTGAAGAATTCTAGGACCAATGGAGGTTAAGAGTAGGAAGAATTTGTAGAGAAAAAGATAGCTTCTGTCTAAGAGAGACAGAAGGCAGCCCCTGGACAGTAGGTTGCCCACTGACCCCCAGTTCTGAAGGGTGTTTCACTGAGAAAAGCCATGAATTAAAGTGGGTTCAAGGTGGGAGAAAGCTAGTCAACTAATAAGATTACAGGTGTAACATCTTAGGTAATACTGATCCAATAGAAATCACAAGGTGGGACAAAACAATGGTGAACCAGTAAGAGTACAGAAGGTATTAGATAATACCTTAGGTAATATTGATCAAATGGGGGTCAGATGGGGAAGCAAGATGCAAGTACACGTGGGACAGAGAAGGACTTTCCTAGAAGGGGGGTTAAGGAAGTTTTAGTCCCTCACCAAGGTGATTGGGGCCTATTTAGAATATTAGTCAGTACTAATCATCCCTAGGGGAAGTGTGTGTATGGAGTTATTCTCCTGTGAGGGTTGGGAACTTCTGAGACCCCTGTCTGGTAACAGTGCAACACATGGAATTCAGTTCAAATCAATTTCAGAGAAGGCTGAACTGGGGAATACATAGGAACCTCTCCCAGGCTAACAGAACCTGACCAAGGTATACATCTTAATGGGGTAGAGAGACAACTTAAAATCCCAAGTTTTGTAAAGTTAAATACTCTAAGAAAAAGAAACCCCAAATAAAAATAAAGAGCAAAATAAAAAGTAGGTAATAGGAAATATGGATTTGCAAACTATGCAAATTTTGCAAATTTGCATGGGGGGCAAGAGATGGGGAAGGAAAAGAGAGCTTGGGAAGAGGTATGAAAATAGAATTAGGGTATGTTATGTACATGGAACAGCCCTCCAGGGGAAATGGATGCCATTATGTACTTCAAACATGTACTCATGCAAAGCAAAAATTTTACACAAAGAAAAGGGAGGTTTATTCTTTTAAAATTATGGGCTGGGGATCTCTTTCTTCCTTAGAATTTTTTTTTTTTTTTTTTTTTTTGCGGTACTGGGGATCGAACTCAGGACCCTGTGCTTGCTAGGCAAGTGCTTATTCCACTGAGCTATATCCCCAGCCCTTCCTTAGAATATTTAAATACATATTTGGAAATGTAAATTTTCTGCTTCTTTTGAGATACAAGTTTTCCTTCCTCCCTTTTACCCAATTTTGCTTACTGGACATGTTTTTCTTAGAGCCCTGGAAATGATACGAAATGTAGTTATGAAGAAAGCAAGAACCCTGTCTTGTAGTTTTTAATGGGAGGGTAGTGGAACAGCATCCTGAGGTTTTGAAATCTATTTTCAAAGATGAGCTTGTAGGTACTTTCTGTTTTAAAAGAAGAATTGATCGAGACAAGCACAGAAGATGGTGAAGTTTTCCATTTATTAAAGGTAGGAAAAGAAAAAATGTTCCACAGAGCAAGTGCGGGCCAAGTAAAATTGGGAAAAGAAGTTCACAGAAAGGGTGAGAGCTGACCACTGTGGAAGAGAAAGCACAGTGTCCAAGAGCTTAATGATGGCCGGTGGACTTTGTAACTTGAAGTCCTCAGGCTGACATCAATTAAAGGCCATTTTATCAAAAATCTTCGTGAGTTTTTGTAAGAATTGAAGATAGCATTCTCTAATTGGTCGTGGATATGGGATTTAGGAAACTGTTTTTCTCCACATGTCTTGGATTTCTGTGATTGCCAGGTCACCCCCACTTGCTCAGAAGATTTGTCACACCCTAATCTGATGCCTCAGATAGGAGTTTAATTTTTGTGAGAGCCAATATGCAAACACAGATGGCTGAACCACCCTGACTAACTGTGGGGAGCCACTGCAGACTGCTTCGAAGCTGAGGGGTGTCTTAGGACACTGAGGATGTGAACTCACTGTCTAGTGCAAGTGCAGAGTGGAATACAGTTATGTAAACGTGACTTAACATTGGACAATCATGCATATGCCAGTAAGACCAGCATGTAGGAATGTAAATAGATGTTAAGGATGTGTATAAGAATTATACAATAAAGATGCAGGCTGCTCTTGCACACTGATCTGTTTGCTGTCTGCTGCACTGCTGATAGCTACATCTGCATGCTTTCTCTGGGGACCTCACACATGAACGTACCCCCTCAGTCTCCTCAACCCCAACAAGTGGCATAGTCAACAGGAAAAATGGGGTCAACAGGTAAATGTGTATTCCCTCCTTGGTGTCTGTGAAAAGAGTGTTAAATGGCCAGGAACAGCTCTAGGAAGGAGATGCTGACATGCCTCCTCTGGCTTTGCCTTAGCTACCTGTAGTGACTGTCAGAGCAGTTCAGAAGGCCAACCCTGATGAGAAGGCCTTGTGGGCTAACCCTACAGAAAAATCCAAGAAGCCCAGGCAACAGAAGTGCAAAAAGAATCCCAAGGGCATGGCTGGCTCCAAGTGGAGTCCCATACCCACCCCCATTTCTGAGCAGTCAGAGCCCCCGCTCAGCCCAGGGTGCAACATGAAGAAGAATCCCAGCAGAAACCCCAGCAGGACGCAGGTGGAGACACACAGAAGCAAAGGCACTGTGAAGGGCCCCTTGCCCCCTCTTCCCAGCAGTGGGCAGGTACTTCAAGGACCGACAATCCCCACCACAAGAATCCCAGTTGTGGGGCACAGGATTGCAACAGTGTCAGGAAGCAGCACCTATGCCTGGACCCCCCATCCCAGTGCAATGGACTGAGACGGACCTGAGACAGCAGCTGATTACCATGGGAGCCGTGTGACAAGTCACAGGAAGTACTACCTCCTCCTGAGCATACATTTGCATTTCTGGGAGAGTGGCCTGAAGGGTGCACTGGTATTACTACATGCCTACTATTCACCAGAAGGTGGTGACAGAGGAACTTTTAGCTCAGGGAGGTGGCTTGGAAGGACTCCTAATTCTATGCATACCTATGGAACCATGGGGTCGTGGTGACTAGTGGAACAAGTAAACAAAAGTGGGTGGGCCCTTGCTGAGCAGTGTCAGTTCTCCACGGACAGGCTATGGAACCACAAAAAGTCAACTGATGCCAGATTTGAATGGACCTGCCGGATTTTGGTTTACATGAAGAAAAAATAAAAGGACTGTCCCACTGGGGAATGAGGGCACCTGTGGCATAATGCTAGAGTGCAAATGACTGGTGGTTGGCTTCAGGGGTCCACTCAAGGCCAGGCTTCAACCGCAGCCCAGAGACAACCTCAAAATTCTCACACTTAAGCTATCTGCTGACATAGTGGAACAAAGAGGACCTCCAATGGTGCTCACATGGTGTGCCAATAGCAAAAAGCCAAGAGAGTTGACTGTTAGCCAGTCCCTGAGGCTTAAAAAATAAGAACTCCAGGTTGTCTAAGCATCTGAAAGGAGACATTTAGGCTTTTAATTCAACATAGTTGTGAGCCCAGGTGACACTAGCATATTATAGTTTTGGTTTAGAGGTCTCATGCAGTTTTAGATGGAGCTTTTTTCAGAGATACCTGAATCTAAGAGTGTGTGATTGATTTGTAGTGCAAAGTTGGAATTAAGGGTACTGATATTATGGATGTGAGTGCTACACTCACCCTATGATGGATGGCCTACATACAATATAAAGAACAGAAAGACAATTGTCCTCTTTTCCTTTCTTTCTTTCTTTCTTTCTTTCTTTCTTTCTTTCTTTCTTTCTTTCTTTCTTTCTTTCTTTCTTCCTTCCTTCCTTCCTTCCTTCCTTCCTTTCTTTCTTTCTTTCTTCCTTTCTTCCTTTCTTCCTTTCCTTCTTTCTTCCTTTTTGCTTTCTGCTGCTGTTATGAACTATTGTCCCTCTGCCATGTGCCGTTCTGTCTCAGAGCCAACCAGTTATGGACAGAAACCTCTCCAAACTAATAAGTTAAATAAGCCTTTCTGTCTTTAACATTGGTGATTGTTCCACTGTGGTGATTTGTTCCACTATAGTGATTGGGTATATTGTCTGAGCAATAAGAAAAATCACCAAGACAGAATTTGGTATCAGGAATGGGGTCATTGTCATGACTATACCTGATCATGTGGTTTGGAAACTCTTGGGAATGGCTTCTGGGAAGAATTTGGAAAGATTTGGAGGTACCAGCTGAAAAAGCAGAGCTGGAATACCTTAAACTTTACTGTGTGGGAGATTATGGTCAGGACTCAGCAAACCAGAAGGGTGATAGAAATCCTGCAGGTAAAGACTAGCTTTAGGAGGTTTCTGCTAGGAATAAAGATTACATTGGCTGCTGGATTCCAGATGCTGTGTGTCATGCCTTGGCACAAAGTTTGTCTGCATTTTATTCATGTTTAGAGACTGCCTGAGAGTAAGATTAAGGGTGGCAGACTAATTAATCTGGCAGAAGAAATTTCAAGGCAGTCTTATGTTGAGGCCATGGTATGGCTGCTATTGGGAGCATTTAGCTAGACTTATGTTGATAATCAAGAGCAAATAAGACAGCAGAATGACTTAAAACATAAGTTTGGTTACAAAGGAAGCTCCAGTAAAGCTGTGTACTGCAAAGATAAATTGGAGGGGCTCCTGACTGTTTAGAAGGAAAAGGAGAGTAGAAAAGATGGCCTGAGCACAAGAAGCAGCAGGACGCCACTCTTTACAGTATCAAAATTGCAAAAGCAAATTCTGCTTTGAGATGATAGCCCCAGAGCACCATGCTCCAGAATGCTAGCACCATAGAGTTAGTTCATCAGAGTTAGACTCAAAGTGCTTGGAAATACATGAACTTGACCCTTACAACCAAGAGAAAGGTATAGAGAGCCCTTCTCAGTCTTCCTCATGGACCAGGAAGTTTATATTTGTAACCCCATGAAAAGTTTTTGGAATTCTAGCAAGTCATTTCTAATCTACCACATCCACAGTGCAAGCCATGGTAAGAATAAAGTCACTAAGACATATTTGTAGTTTTGGGGAGCCAAGGGGTCCTAAGTCAGGCTGTGATAATGGCTATCTGGAACAAAGACCTATATGCAGGACCAAACCCAGATTTTATTCATTGTGAAGGAGTGGCTTGAGGATGAGTGACTGTGAGAGTGGCAGGAAATATGTGAATACCATGATCAGGGAGTTGGGGAAACATGTCTACCATCTCCAAAGATTACCATCAGCACCTCAGCTAGACCAATATACATTGTTTAAAGCCAGTTGAAGGGATAAGGAAAAGTCCCAGCCAGCTCTGTACATATCAATACATGGAGATAGGGTCAGGCTCAGCCAAAATGGAGCCAATTTCTTTTCTTTCAAAGGGAGTCACCCAGGTGGTCCTCCACAAAAGGGAAGGCTGGCTACTGCTCCAACTGGAATCAGACCTTGACATCATCCAAATGGCACTGATTTTAGATGCACACAGAATGGAATAGTTGTGGGGTCAGGGAGCCTTCCATCCAGATTTCAGAAGAAGATCTCGAAGACCAGATAGTGTGCCCCCAAGAGGGCGTGGTGTGAAGCACTGAGTACAAAGCCAAAGGTTGAGTGGAGATCTCAGCAGTGTGGAGCAGCCAGCAACATGGATATTCTCAGGAAAACTGCAAGGCTTTTGTACTCTGTTCTGTTTGCTGCCTGCTGTGTTGCTGATGTCTAACTCTGCATGCTTTCTCTGAGGACCTCATACATGAATGTACCCCCTTACCCTCCTGGACCTCAACAGCATCCTATCCCCTAATATCCTGTAATTGTAAAGAATAGTTTATTTAGTTAGCTTATGACTAGGGCAGCTAGCTAGAAGAAGGGCCTGAGCTAGAGTTGGGTGATTAGCGATATTGATAAGGATTAAAATAAGAATGAACAATGAACTAGGACTTTGGACCACAGATGAACTTTCTCAGGCAACAAGGATGCAGCCACTCCCTGCTACTCTCCTGAGTTTTGAGTAATTTAATATACAGTGGGTTACTCACTCAAAATGGAAAGCAGAGCACTCCCTACACAAGGAGACACAGTCACTCACTGCTAAGCTTCTGAGCTCTGAAGAGCACAGAGTGCAAAATTACCAGTGTTTCTCTAAAATCCCAGTTTCTTTTACATGCTGCATACTTAGAGCCTAAGTTACAACTGGTCATTTTAAATCCACAGAGCCACTTGTAATATGTGGCCCCTAAACAACTGAGCGATTCCTGTGTGCTGCTTATCCATAGTTAGCTCTGGCCTGAGAGGCCATGTGACCACCTACATGGGATACCTCCTGAAATCCCAGGAGCTGTACTTCTGATTACTTCCAGAAATGTTCCCCTAACCTCTCCTGCTGCAGTTTTATTCCTTGATAGAGTAAGAACACAAACTTGGCACATCTGACTTCTAACAGGTGGAGAGTTATCTTTCCAATAGAACACACACTCACTTGACTTTTATTTCATGGAACTGAGTTCAACATCTTACCGCCATAGGTTTGATCCTTATCAGAATAGTCTTCTCTAAAGTGTTTCTTGCTTGTTTAACCTATGTAGAGCAATTTTATTTTATAGCCTCAAAATGAAAGTTATTATTTATGTTAAATTCTCATAATTCACAGAAAATAAACTACAATTAATAAAGACTGATATGTACTACAGTTGTGATATATCATTTTTTATATACAGGGAGAGAAATGATTCCAAACTTAAAACACTCAGAACTGTATGCGTTATTATACTTTACTTAAGTAAATAATGCTGTGCTATATTTACATTAACATTTATAAATATGTACATTTCAAAATGTGTGCAATATATATTTATGTTTGGAAACTTTTTTTGGTGTAGGACATTGAACTCAGTACCTTTACACTGAGCCGCATACTTGGCAAATCTCTCTGTCTGTCTGTAAAAATTTGAGACATTATTCAAGTTTGAAAATTCTGTCTCATTAAGTCTCAAATTTACAAACCTCCTGGCCTATCTTCCTACAGCAGTGGGATTATAGGATTGTGCCAACTCACCTGACATACATTACAGAACATACTATATCCCATTTATATAATAAAGTATATTATATACTTATAGATATATATGAGTAAGTTTCCAATTAAAATCCCCAAATTTTTACTTTCTTACATCATAGACTAGTGTAACTATGTAAGTGCATTGACTATTTGTAAGAACATTAACATAATAAAAGTATGTATTGTCATATCTATTATATTTACATTAATATAAGAAAGTTTGTATAACATTTATTTATAGTTACTTATTTGCATAATAATCTCATTTTCATGATCTCTGTTGTTGAATTTATGGGTAAAGAAATATTATAGCTTTCAACCTTCAGAGAGATCTTTGTAAAGATCAGCGAGAAATTTTAAGAGTTAAGAAGAGAACAATAAACTAAAAAAGTAAAGGAGGAGATGGCAGTTAGGAACATGTATTTGTTTTTAGAAGGAAATCTTGAAGGCACAAAGGCAAATGACATTCACACTGCGTGCAGCTTTGGCCTTGACATTTAAGGGAAGAGTTAATCTAGGTACCTTACAGCTGGCACCTTGAGGGATATTCCGACATAAATGTGCACGTGCGGCCAACACGACTTCAGCGTGCTTCTATTACTCGCTCTTTTACTTCTGGCATCTTTCCTATATGCTGGAAGGTGTGAAGACAAGGACAGGTCACCTTACTGCATGAATCTCAGAAACGTGCCATGGTTGTGTGAGAAGAGAAACTTAATTTTTAAAAAGCTGCTAATTAAATTCGGCCCTCTAGATTTCCTCTGTAATTTTTATCACAATTAAATAACTGATTCCTGGGCAACATAATATGTGGCTTAGGTTTTATGAATGTATCTTAATTTTACTGAAAAACTGCTTTCATTTTTTTGCTGTTTTTACTCAAGTTCAGTGGAGAAGTCAATAAAGTTGGTGTCTTTGCTTTTGCTGCTATAAAGAGCAAAACCAAACTAAAAAACCTCACTCCCCCAAAAAACAAAACAAAACATCTTACCCTGGAAACTTACAAAAAACAGAGATCTGTTCACTATAATTCTAGAGGCTGGAGAGACGAACGCTCTGGGACTAATGTCGGGTGAGGGTTGATCTCTGCTCCGAAGATACTTTTGTGTGGTGTTCTTATGCATCAGATGACAGAAGAGCAAGAGATGGAACCCTTCAAAATCAGGTCTTTTTACAGTGGAGTTAAGACCATTTGTGCAGGTAGGGCTCACGTCACCTGAATCACCAGCCAAATATGCCACATCAGGGATTTTCCTTGTGACTGTGGGAGGGGCCCCATCATTCAAGTCATAGCGCATGGGTAAAATCACGTGTTCCCCCAAGGAAAATCAGTCTTTTCCTCACACTTCTCATGACAAACATGCCAAGCCACCCATGCAATGAATTACTTAGAGATCACATTCATTTCAACAATGATTTATCAGCTAATGTCTACTGCCCTCTTGTTGGGGGTGAAGAACAGACAAACTTTTAGCCACAAGGAAGCTAGACACACCATGCATTATTCACTGACAATATAGGAACTGTGTCCAGCTTTTCTTTGAAGAATTGCACTTAAGTACTCCTAATTATACAGTAGATCAGCAAGGAGATATGGAGTGACAACTTAAAAGCTTTCTTTCAAATTATGAGTGCCATTTATTTTTAAGGGATATTATTTATTATAGAACAGAAGACATTCACAGCATTCTGAACTTCTTAAAACTGAAGGAAAGTTCCAAAAACTTTAATATCTGAGATCTTCAATATAGGATTATATATTGGCCAGGTAAAAGGAAGTTCTAATAGGTGGAAAATGAACTGTAAAAATGACAAAATTAATGAATATTGTCTCTTCAGAGAAACATGGGTTATAAACACAATTTGGAGGATTTGAAAATGAGTATTTAATGCACACTATGATATCAAAATGAAAGTATTTTCCAAAAGCCAGAGGAAAGTGCATCAGAGGGGAAGTGAGGCATCCTGAGAGGGGAATGCACAGAAACTCCCATGATGAAAGGATCTGGAAATGGAGAGTAGGGAGTTGCTGCCTTTTAGTACTGATCCTCTTATTTGCTAACATGATAATTTATAGTTCGCTTTGTTTGGAAATTATAAATAGTTTTAATTCACTATTTCTAGGCTTTTTCCTCACTATGTCCCTAGTGTTAGAAGTGTTATAAAAATACATTGTGTATGATTTATTATAAAGCTGATATAAAACATGTTAACTTCTCTAAAGGGCACTGTGCCTCATCCTTACAACTTTAAAATGGGAATATTAGTATCAATACATGAGTATTAAGGTTTTACATATATCTCCAAGACACAGAATATCATCAATAAATTGGAACTGTTGCTGGCCCTTCTCTGTGAAGTAACAGGGCCAGCAGTGATTACATAACTGTTGACAGCATTCTAGAGCAAACTCTATGTGATTAGGCAAGTAATTCTCTATCAGAAAGTCAAGGAAATATCATATATTCAGGTACTGGGATTCCAGCATAAGCAATTAATGTTGTTTTAATTCTACTCAAAACTGTTTTTAGGGCCGGGGATATGGCTCAGCAGCAAAACACCTGCTTGGTAGGTGCAATGTCCTGAGTTTAACTCCTGGTACCAAACAAACAAAAAACTGTGCTTAGTAAGTTGTTTTATTTCTTTTTTTTTTTTTTTTAATTTTATTTTAAAGACAAAAGAATGGAGACATATGAACCAGAAAAGCCATAAACAATACAGAAAATACAAAGTTATATAGAATATAGTAGGGAATTAGAACTGGATGTTGTATTACATAGTTATCTTCATATTAGTTAACACTAAAACATTAAAGGAAATACCAAATTATAGATAAGATAGTAGG
>PVLD010033559.1:0-13542 GCA_004027595.1 Dinomys branickii
GGCTTTCCCACGTCTCGCCCCGGCAGCCTGGTCCGCCCTACCACATCTCCCCCGGCATCTCAGAGAAATACGCCCAGTCTAAACTTCCCAGCCGAGGTCCCGGCATTCACGCTCGCCAAGTCTGTCTCGAGCTGGTGGTGTTTATTAAGGAGGTTCGCTCCCTTGCTGCTCACCTGGTCGCCATCTTCCCCGGAACCCTAGGTTATGTAATTTGTTGCCCTACTGTTCACATCATTCTCTTATGATCCATCTTTCTGAATAATCAGTGGTGATATTCCTTGTTTCATTCACAATTTGAGTCTTTTTTTTTCCTCTTGGTGAATATAGCTGAAAGTTTCTCCATTTCCATCTGACACTTTTAACATTTATATTTTTTAACTGTTATTTTCTACTTGATGAAACGTGGCCATTGTGCCCCTTTTGTTTCTTGAAGTGTGGTTTCTTAGTTCTTTATAACAGTGCTGATGCTTCCTTGTAGAGGATTCACCGAGCTCTTGTGTATGACAAACAAAGGATTACAAGTGTACACCCAGGGGGTAGAAGAAAAAGCAGCTGCATTTATTTAAGATAATGGGAAGAAGTGCTCAGGGCAGGCATGGACAGAAAGTGGTGTCTGAGCGACAGGGAAATAAAGAGCACAGCATATACATAAATCAAACTTTTAAATAATGCACTGCCCACCCAAGTGTCTGTCATTGGGCTTCTTGGGGAAGATTGATAGGAGTAATTGACAAGGTGCTAAATCATCTCAGGGGCTTTCAACACACATGTGTGTCCTGGTGTTCATTCTGATTAAATTACATACATGAGGTACAGCCCATGTTTATGAACCTTTCACAGGGTTCAAGTGGGGAAGAGGTTATTGAAAGGTCAGGCCTTGAGGTCTAATATGCATGTGCTTTGGCCTGGAGCTTTAGAGATTTCCTGGTCTTTGTTATTTTATTTTCTGCTTCTCTCAGAACACTGAAAGGAGGATTGGCACTGGAGTGTTGTTCAAATTTAAGAGGCTGGATGGGGGTGGTGTCCCAACTTTAATTGTTCTGTATATACTGGTGCTTTTGAAGTCTTTATCTGTAGAGTCCTATATCTGGGCCCTCTTATTGGCCTTTTCTAATGAAAGAGTAGGAGGAAGGAAGGGAGCGAGGGAGGGAGGGAAAGAGGATAAGGGGAAGGAGGTAAGGGCAGGAGGAGAAAAGGAGAGAGAGAGAAAGAAATACATTCATCCTTCAGTATCCACAGGGGATTGGTTTTACGAGCCTACCCACCCCATTAGATACCATAATCTCTGAATGCTCATGTCTTTGTGGAAATAGGTGTAATATTTGTAAATATACCCTATGCATATGACCTGGGAACTTTAAATCATCTCTAGGTTACTTATAATGCCAAATACAAAAATGCTAATACAAGGTAAATGCTATGTAACTAGCTGTGATATTGTTTAGAAAATAATAACAAGAAAAAAGTCCATACTTGTTCAGTGCAGATGTGATTTTTCCCCTAAATACTTTTGATCTGCAGGGGGCTGAATCTGTGGATGTGGAACCCATAGAAACAAAGGGTTGATTTTGTATGTCTATATTTTCAAAAGTGCTGGTCTGAGGTAAAGAAAGCTATAAAATTGTTCAGAGACTATTTCTTAAGAACTTGGAATCCTGTGTTGTCCACCACCCCACACGTTTATGCCTTCTGTCTTAGTTAGTTTTCTTGTTACTGAGACAAAATACCGTTTTTTTTTTTTTTTTTTTTTTGCGGTATTGGGGATCAAACTCAGGACCCTGCGCTTGCTAGGCAAGCGCTTATTCCACTGAGCTATATCCCCAGCCCCTGAGACAAAATACCTGATGCCCAAATTTAAAGGAAAAAGGTTTATTTAGTTCACAGTTTGTGGAAATTTCAGTCTGTACTCTGCTGGCTCCAGGGCAGGGCGGCACGACACAGAGGCAACAGTTCATGGCGGTGGAAGACAGCAAAAGCAACAAGAGGAGGGACGGAGGAAAGACGGACCTCTTCTTGTCTCTTACGGAGATAGGCAGCCTAGAGCAAGCACAGCACTCATCCCCTTAATCCTGGCATCGGGCCATGAATCAGTCATGAATTCTAGATCCCACCAACTCCGAAAAGCTCATCCACCATGACTGCTTGAGGCTTTGGGGGAAAATCTAGACACAAGTCATATCACCTTCCTTTCCATTGATGAAATGAACAGTAATTGAACATAAATAAGGGTAGAATAAGATAAATTTGTGTTTGAATGTATTCAGTGGCTTTATAGTCTTTCATAATGATGTAACAAATTTAGGTTGTAGATTTTAAGAAATATCAGATAAATACTTACCACATCCCAAGGTAGCAAGCTGACGTTTCTCCAAAATATGGGTTTAATTTACAGGAAAAAAATTACATTTTCACCTTTGAATTTTTGTATGTAAAGTCAATTACTGCTTAACTGGTTTAGGGAGGTTATAGATAACTTTCTGATTGCATATCACTAATTCAAAAATCCAGAATCTGAAACTCTTTGAGGACTCACATGATACTAAAAAAGTTTTAGATTTTGTAGCATTTTGGATTTCAGATTTTCTAACTAGGATCCATAGGTCAATTCTCTGAAAATATTTAAAAATCTGAAAAGCTTTGAATTCTGAAGCACTTGGGGTCCTTAGCCTTTTTAGAGAAGGGATATTTAACGTTTTGTAAAGAAAAACTGTGATTGGTTTAGTGTACATTTATTGTCTAAATTGCATTTGATTCTTAGCAGGTTTCTTTACAGCTCTATGGATATCCAAATCATTTTGGTGTGCACCTATGCCACGTGATATATAGGTACCCTTTCACTGTTAGGGAGCATCGTCTAAAAGTCTACAGAGTAATATGAGAACAATTTGAAGACAGTAAACATGACATTAATTGCTAATACTAATGGGCCATTACTACATGTTAAATCATGCATTGTTTCTCCTTTTTCATGGATGCATATTTTTCCAAGCTTGGGACAGATGTGAGGTGAGCATATTTGCAGCCCCAGCTCCCGTTGCCTTTTCCTCCTGTTCTCACTTGATTCTTCCCTTTCCTATCCCGAGTCAGAAAGCCACACGTGTGTGTATTCAAGTTGTCCTTATCTGGGTAACTGGCCACGGCCTCGCTTTCAGGGGGAGCTGCTGGAAGAGGATGAGGATGAGGGGACTGGGGGGGGAGAGTGTCACTAACTTGGCACGGTCTGTACTAGTTCTCTATGTATTTCCACAAATGCATACTTTCTAATACATAGTTTCCTCATTGATTTTTAATAAATAGGCCATTATTTAAATTACGTTTAGCCTGAAATTTGGTGACTCTTTTACCAGATAATAAAGATTTGCTTAGCCAAGAATGTTAGTGAATGTTCTATATACAGGCCACACAGGGTAAATATGGCTATAGGCAAAAGTTGTTAAATGATTGGATGAAGACAACATAATAGACTGTTAGGAAATTTGGGCCTTAACATGTTTTTAACAAAAAGCAGTGATGTTTTGATGGCTTGCAAAAGTCCAGTTTGGTCCTGAAACCTCATCCTACTGTGGTGATGATCATCGCTGAGCTTTCAATGGATCGTCACTCAGGCTGAGTTGTGGTGGTGCCAGAATACCAGATTGATTGATGGATTAATCAGTACTGGGAACTGAAACTAGGGCCTTTGCACTGAGTTACATCCCATAGCTCTTTAAAAAAATGTAGTTTCTCAGCAACAGGGCCTATCTGAGTTGCTCATGCTGTGCTGAAATTTGTTATCCACCTGCCTCAGCCTCCTAGAGTGTTGAGGTTGCTGGTATGCCATCACCATACCTGGTCAACATGCCAGATTTATGGCATGATATCATCCTGAAACAAGCTGGCTACCTAGGAGCTAAGTTTGAAGTTTAAGCTAACATAGAAGCAGAAAATAGACAAAGGAGAAAAACATGACATCTGTTTGAGCACCTGTCAAGTCCTGAGGTAGAAACAGTAGTAAGTTCTTACACAAAATCTATGAGGCCAGTTTTGTCATCATTAGTTAAAGGAGGAAACTCTGGTTTTCAGCGTTAGGGCAAAGCTTTGGGGAAATATGGTGAAGTTGGGAGAACCCAAATTTCAATCTGTCTAGCCCCGTTCTGTAAATACATGTGCCAACTGAGATCACTGATGAGTATGTGTTTCAAAGGTTCTGTGCTCATCCTATGTCAAAATTTCAGGTGAATCTCACTTCACAAATCTAGGGTAACTTGCAACACTAAGTATTCTCTTTTCATGTAGCACCCTAAGCACTTTATACCTTTTCTTCAGCCTTATAGTTGGGTAATTTATCTGTCCTTGACATATCTACTTAATTAGACTGTGGACTATTTAAGTAGACTACTTAAGTCTATAGGCCACCAGTTGCCCCTCTACTTTCTGGGCTATCTAAAGACTGTCCCATGGTAAGGGGCCTTTCTTGTAAAAAGATTTATTTGCAGAAATGACTCTACAATAGTTTTCATCTGTTTATGATACAGCTAGGTTAAAATTTACTTGCTGTGGCATTCTCATTCTGTGAACTGAAGTTTTGTCTTGTTTTGGTTTCATTTTAACAGATTTAAAGAAAGCATCCAGTTCAAATGCTGCGAAATCCAATCTACCCAAATCTGGGCTTCGTCCTCCTGGGTACTCACGTCTTCCGGCTGCCAAGATGGCGACATTTGGCTTTGTCCGGAGCTCCAGTGTCTCTTCAGTTTCCAGTACTCAATCTATGGACAGTGCCCAGCCTGAGGAGAGCCGGCCAGTCACCCGTGAGTGGGGCAAGGGGGGCAGGTGCGGTGGACACACACCTGAGCAGTTCTCTGGCAGGCATGACTGTGCTGAGTACCTATCAGTATGCCTGGGTCCCTGTGTGTCGTTTTCTTTGCCTGATTAATTAAGAATACAGATACAGGCTTTTAGTCTGTCATTGTTATTGTTGTTACTGTATTTTAATCTTCCACTTAAGAAAAGTAGACAATTTGACACCATCTTTTTCTCAGTCATAGGAAATTAACATGCCAGGAAAGTATTATACCAGCCTTATAATCTAGATAATGATTTACTTGAGGATTCATTGCAGAAGCCCTTTACTTCATGGGTTCTAGGTAAGAAGTCAAAGATCCAAGAGAGGCATTGCCACATTGTGCTGTCATGAAACATATTAGATATTAAATATTAGGTGGAGGAATCATTTCTCCCAGTGCCTTCACATTGGTGGAGCACTCAACCAGTTTCTAAAGTTCTCTAAATGGTGATACAATGGATAAGCATGGTTGAGCGTCTTTCAGTCCATGGCAGCTAGGTCCACATAGCTGAAACACAGTCTCTTCAGTTCTTGTTTCCTGAGACATGTTTTAGGCTATATCTTAATGTGTGCACTGCTAGCCCACTAAGCAAATCACAACAGCCATGGTTCCCAAAGGTCTGGAGATTGATTATTTGACTGAGTGTAGTCTCATCAGAGTCAAAGTTATTTTCATGGATCTGGAGCCATGACTTCAGTTGTTGACTATCCAGAACTGGAGAGATGGGAGAGACCCAGAGGTTTCCAAGTGGAGAGCTGCTTTCAAGGAATTATAGAAGTTGAATTGATCTGCAGTGATGGGGGAGAGAAGAAGAAAGGGAGAGGGAAAGAGAGGAGGGAAGGGAGAAAAGAACAGAAAATACTTTCTTTTTCTATTTCATTTTTCCAAATTTGTTCATTATCTGGCCTTCCTTGGGGTTGTAGATGTGGTGTGTAAAACATTTGTACCTTTACAATTCTAAAGTTGGTCTACCTAGTTGTTCCAGAATGTCATGTGTTACGTTTTCCGATATGTTGTGGTTCTGGTTTCAAAGGGTATTTTCTTTGCTCTCTTGATTTTCTGAAGATGCTGTGGCTCAGATCTGCTTTGATATAAGATTCATTTTCGGAATTTCACTGTAATTTAGAATAGCGTCATTACATAGTAGCTGCCTCAAAATGTGAAACATAAAAATAAAACCATTTGCAAGTGTGGAAACCACGATTTTGTACATGTGCATGCATATTTATAGGCTAAAGACTTTGAAATATGGGAGCAACTATTTGTCTTTATTTTTAGTAAAAAAATAAACAAATGACATGTTTCTCTTTTAGAGGAAACATGACAAATTCTCAGTGTGTGTATCTTTGCAAAGAAAGAGTTAAGATTTGTTATCTTAGAAAAAGTAAATAACCTCAGAGTGACTTAAGCCACAACCTCAACTTTTGTTAAAAAAGAGCTAAGAAGTATGAGCAGAACAATTCTAGATGTGCTTTGGATACTCTCACCTCTACTTTAAGGGACACTAGCTAGGGACCCCCTAAAGACCCAAGGGAACAAGGCCTGTTATGTACCAGAGAAAATAACTCCTATTTCAATGCTTTGAATTAAAATTGATATTTACTCTTCAAAATTGTTTTCTGTTTTTCAAAATAGTATGTTAAGATTGATTTATAATTATTTTCCACCTACTATAAATAAAATCTATGCTTTACAAATAAACCACAGAAAAACCTTGCATGTACTTGAATCAATGTCTGAGCACCATAAACCATTAGAACTAAAGTTATTGTTCGATCTAAGGTCAAGAAAAATTGTGTTTCCATTTTGTAGAGGAGAGACAAGGTGTAAGTACAATATGAACCTCTTTAGAGACCCGAACGTTCTTAGATCATATCTTAGTAGCAAAGCTTTGCTGGTTCAGCTTGTGGAAACAGCCTATGTGAGATAACATTTGATTCTTTCTTTTTTCTTCTTGGCAAGTTGACTATAAGTAGACATTATGGTCTCATAGCATTCGTTTTTAGGAATATCACTGTCATTAGGAATTATAGCACAGTAGGTGTTGCAAAATTGGGGCACATGAATATAGTACAGAATTACTTACGAATGTGTAATTTGTACCTTAAGATGCTCATTCTAATACGCACTTCTGAATAATGTTCCCACAGAGAGTTGTGTGCTATATTTGGGGCAGTGCTAAGTGATTAATTATGAATTTATTTCTGCTTCGTAGCCTATTTTGGCCCACCTGGAATCCTATCTTGTCTCCCTGGGTCTTCAGGGACAAGTGGTGCTAAGTGTGGACCTGGGACCTAGTGCAGCACCCGCAGGTTTAGGTGGCAGAGGCCGTCCGGGCCTTAGCTGTTGTGTGGACTCCTCTCCCCGCTGAGCGCAGGTCTGTGCCATTCTTTCAGCCTGCTAGGAAGAGGCTTTCTACGTCAAGTGCTTTTCTTTGCCTTTCACTTTTCCCACACAGTTTCGGCAAATGGAACAGACATAGAGAAATGAATTATGAGCACCAAGAGATGAATTATGTCCATAGCTCATTAAAACTTTGACGTATCTTACCATCAGGTCACTCTTCATTTTGTAACTGAGCAAACTGGGATGAGTATGCCTTGTCCAAGGCTCAGCTGTTTCTTTCTTGAAGCTGCCCTGTAGGGGGAGGACACATCTGTGATTTGTATTCTTTCCTTTCTACTAACGAAGCAAGTCTTTGAAGGCAGAGCTGTTTGACGGGCTCTAGCCCCACCTCTTCCCACCCCTTTCCAGGTTGTCAACCTGCCCTGGTATGAATGAGCTAAAACACCGAAGAGCACTGTGTTTGATGAAGAAGCTGCCTCTGAGGCTGGCAGCTCTTACTGTTAAGAAGTGCTCTGTATGGGTGTAAGCTGCCTCTTCATAATTGCTGACAAGTAGCCACAGCTCCTCAGGATTAGTGCGCCAGACACCTTTCTCTTCTTTGCAGCTCCTGGTGGCAGCTCCCCGTTCTTTTCTCCAAGTTCATGACTGGAAGGTGATGAGGTTTGCCCACCTAGGATTTCAAATAAAATTTCAAATTACAGCAGTTAATGATCCACATAGCTTTCATGATTTAAATTTGTGGGGGGAGTAAGTTTTACCTTAAAACATAAATTTAAAAGCAGAGGTCTAAGCCAGTAGGTAACTCACAATTCTTTTATAGTTTTCAAAGATTGAAAAAGTTCCTAGGTGTGCTTTAGATGATGGAATTTTAAAGAGAAAAATAATTAATATAGAATTTAGTGGTGGTCATATCTGTAGCCTAATGTGTACTTATTTGTCAAATTAATCAGTAAAGGTGTAGATTTGATTTTCCCAGTGGGCAGGCGGGTGTTACTTAGTCACAACCTTCAGGTGTACATGTGGAAGGAATATAGGAAGACTTAGGGTTCCATGAATTAATCATTAATAGAAGTAGATCCTGTCACCCAAGAACAGAATGATTTATGTGGAAGGTCCTATTTTATTGTGTATTCTGAATAGTGCCTATATTATCGGGTGCTCAAGAAACAGAAATTATCTATCAAAGAACATGATGAATATGGCGTTTACAGCTGTCTTTTCCAATAACTCCTCCTCTTCCTCTTTTCAAATATATTGTTATATTTTCTCTTTGAGGTTGTCTAAGAGCAGAAATCATGAGACACAGAATTGGAAAAGAGAAGTGAAAAAGAAACCCTTTTTCCTGGTGAAGAGAAATGGGAGAATGACAGGGGATGTGGGGTGCAGCTGAGGAGGAGGCAGTGAGGCTGACATTTGTGTGAGTAATCGAGGCACAGGATAAGTATTCTCAGAGCCTAGACAGTGGCACAGAGTTGTGGGATGGAGGCTGAGCGCTAATTCCTGACCAGGGTATTAAGGGACTTTCTCAGAGAGTGTGTTTGGAAACATGGAGATAGGCTCTAGGAGGGCTTCTGGGGAGGCAGGCTATTGGTGCATCCAGCAAGCCTTCTGCATTTTAAGGAGTTCCCACCCCTCCTGCTGTTCATCGTGATGCTCTCCACCTGCACGAGGCGCGCATGTCTGAGCTCCACATGGAGGTCTCAGAATGTGTGCATTTGATCTTCGCCTTGGTCAGCTCATCCACAGCGGTCAGCATTTTGGATATGCGGTTCACACCCATCTCTCCAGCCTCCCTTCTATTTAGAAGCACTCATCTCAATTGCTAATGCGCAATCACTTGTCTCCATCCTGGTGACCCGAGGTACCTCCACCTGAACATTTTCAAAAAGTATCCCAAATTTCCTTTATAAACCAATACCTCACCTCTAAGCTGCTCTATCTTTTAATGATGTCTGTGATCTGGAGACTCAGGGTGAAAGTTTCAGAATGAGAATTAACTCTTACCTGCTTTTTTTCGGTTTTCTTTTCTACTCAATAATCATCTCTGGTTAATTATTTCTCCCTGGCATATACTCCATAATTTTTCTCTTCATCTTACTTGAAATCTGTAATAGCGCTCAATTGAGCTATTCCTGGCATATTCTTGGCTTTCTTATCCACAAGGCACACGGTCCAAAACAAGTCTCCCTTTGTCCTTAGTTTGATTGTTCCGTGGTGCTCCTGTGTGGCCTTCAATGCCTTGCTGGACATCCTAGGGGCTTTATGACCTGGACCCGCCTGACCTCCCTCTACATTTCCTATGCACCATCCCCCAACAGACAGCCTCAAGGAGCCAATGTGAGGTGTTCATATTTTTCTGTGAGGGCTTGCGAGTCCCTGCCTTTGTGTTTTGGACTCTTCTCTGGAACATGTTCCTCTGCTATCTTTCATCACTCTCTATATAGATTTCAGGTGCACTTGAAATTCCTCTAAAAAGCCAACTCAGTGTAATCTTTTTCTCCAGGGAATTCTAGGGCTCTTTTTTGGTATCATTTCTTATCATATATTATCTAGTACAGTGATTTGTTTCCATGTCCTCACTATAGATTATAAGCTCTTTGATCATAGGAGTTGTGCTTCTTACTGATTTTAGTAGCTCTCATGCTAAAAAATGTCATCCTTTACCCACCAGAATTTTAAGGAAGTTCTCTCCCAAAAGAAATGTTTCTTTTTTTGTGTAAGAATTTGGGAGAGGAGACTTTGGAGTTCTGAAAGATACTGTTTTAGATTAGGTTGCATTTGGAGCACATTTTATTTTGTGTACATATATTGATAGTGAAGTTCATAATTATGGCTTTCACAATTTTCTAGGGTCTCTGATGTACTATTTTTATTGATGGTGATGTACCTATAGATAACTTACACATGTCCAAGGGTGGGAAAGATAAGACAATTCACACTATCATCTTCAGAAAAAACATCATATAGGTTGATCTAAGTCTTTCACATTTAATAACCTATGTATCTATTCACATAAATTAAAAGAATTTACAATAATTGGGCTAAAACTTTATTGTTGAGGCTATTCATGAGAGAACTTCATTGTTTCCAAGATTAGATGTCTTGATTTGGAAGAATTAGATATCCTCATTAAGTTCTTGGGTTTTATTTCTTGTTTTAATACTTAAATTAAGTAGATCTCCTAATTAGTGAATAGCATTTGAGTTTTGGGGATAATAATCTGAAGTCAGCAATCACAGACCTCTTTGGGAGGCTCATTAATGAAAATGCAGACAATGACCAAATCTTTCTTGAGATGGGAGTAGGGTGTGAGCTTGTTCTATTTTGATTTTAGGAAAATTGACCATTAATGATTGTTAAGATAAACTGAAAGTTTGTGGAACATATTTTTATTAAAAATTTCTAGTTGAATGGCTTCATTTTTCTTGGCAGTCTTCTTCTGTGAAAATTAGTTTATATGTTTTCTCTCCCCTAGTCCTGTATTCTTTTAGCATCTGCCATGTCCTAAGAAATACGCTCAGTGCTGAAGTCTAGACTCCAGGGCCTCACCCTGGAGGGAACTGGGGGCAACGGTTATACACAGACATCTATGTGGTGAAATACAGATACACAACAGAGTACTTCATTTTCATTTTTTATTTTAAAGAAAATAAAAAATAATAAAAACATTAGAAATGATACAGAATTTCAAACTACAAGATGATAGGAATTCAGCAATGGTTGTTATACTGCATATTATTGCCTTCAAAGTAGTTGTTCAGATTATCAGATATAATGATCAAAAAGAAATTCAAGCACTAACTGTTCCTTTCAATAAATCAATAGATCTCATCCTACTAAAAACTTTTTACCCAGGCTAGCTAAGAGAGTTGTAGTATTGACTTCCATTGCTTCATTGAAGGGAACAGTTAGTATCTAATTTGATCAGTCTTACATGACTACATTTGTTGAACTGAGTAGCCAATTTGCAGATAACAATATGGAATACAACAACCATTGTTAGTTTCCTATCACCTCATCTGAAATTCTGTATTGCTTCTGTTGTCTGGGTGTTGTTTTGTTTATGTCTGTTTGTTTGTTAATATGTTGTTGTTCTCTTATCTTTAAAATAAAAGAAGTTTTGCACATCAACACGGTATTTCATAATATTGACTCTGCTGTACATTACAGTATGGGAACATATCCTTTGACCAATTTTTTTCCATTTTTAAGAGATGATGCAGTACAAAACTATCACACTCTGAAGACATACTGCCTGGGTTTAGATGCCACTTTACCATTTCCATTTCTATGACTTTAGAGAAGATGATTAGCTTCATTATGCCTTTTCTCATCACAGTAACATAATATTACTACTAATAATTAAAATATAGTTTTAAAACTACCCATAAGGTTGGCAGGAGCATGAGATGGAATTGAATAATCAGTAGACCAAAAACAGGGTTATTATGGTTTACATTTTAAATGCCTCCAGAAGCCTCATGTACTGTGTTTGAAGGTGGTTAGATCAGGTACAGTCACAGAGAAAACTCTACTCCTGGTATCAGTTCTCTATATTTTCCTATTTGATGGGCAATTCTGAGTGGATGTCAGAAAATCAGAATGATAATACAGATAGTAGATAGAGATTAGGTTCAGGACCTTTCAGGTGGAATAAAGGAGTCAACTGGCAGTTGGACTAGAGGCTATGTGTGTTATGCTCTGGTAGAAAATTTGTCTTCATTTTTGCCCAAGTCCTGAGACTTTGCAGAAGATGGAGATAAAGGATGACAGACTGATTAATGTGCTGGAGGAAGTTTCAAGCCAGCCCAGTGTTCAGGCTATGGCATGGCTACTGCTAGATACTTTTAGCCCACTTTGTGGTGAGACTCAGGACTAAACAGAGTTGAATGATTTGACAACTTTGAAGTTTCTCCAGAAAGAAAGACCTTCAAAGTTGGAGCAAAAGTCAGCATGATTGCTGAAGAGATTCATATTAAAAACAAGTCAAGTACTTTGGATCATGACAATAAGAATGATCTTTTGAGGGCATCTCAGGACTCAGCAAAATCCCACCCATCACAGGATCAAGAGTTCAAAACTTTAAGCCTTCATCTTAAAAGGAGCCCCTTGGTGCCTACTGAAGAACAGGGTCCTGTGGAATTGGTTTCCCTGGATTCATTTCACTGGATTCAGCCATCCAAGCACTCAGAAGTTACCTCAGCCATAGTCCAAATGAGTCTGTTATTGCTCAAGATAGTGGCAGACTTTGGTTTCATCCTCCAGATGCTATTTTTCTCAGGCATACAGAATTCAAGAGTTATGGAGTCATGGAGGTTTCCACTCAGATTTGAGAAAAAATATGTGACAGAGTCAACGTGTCTGCTAGGTACCCCTGAAAGGGTGATGCATGAAGCTGTGAGGGTGATACTCAAGGTAAAGTGGAAAATGCAGGAGTTAGGCCAGAAACATGTACTGTCTACTGAGAAAAGCCACAGGCAGTAAGCATAGGCAGCCCAAGTAGCCAAGAGAGGCCATGTGGGCTGCAGCCACCAGTGCTGTGGGAACAGGGCCACCCAGTCCTTTTGGAGCTCACATCTTGCCATAGCCATCTCAGGTGTTCAACATGCACCTACAGGATTTGTTATTTGCCTTATTGGTTTTCAGTCATGCATTGACTTACTCCTTTTTATTCTGGTATTTCTCCGTTTTGGAGTGGGAATGTTTACCTTCATGTCATCATATGCTGGAAGTATTTAACTTTCTTTCTGACTTTTACAGGGACTCATTTTTAAGGGACTCATCTGTTAGAGATGAACTAAATACATTTTACATTTTGATATGTACATTAACCATTTCAAAGCGAGAGCTAGAATATTACAGTTTAGATCTAAAGTGTCTCACAAAAGTCTCACGTGTTACTAATTTGAAGACAATAATGTACAATATAACAACCATTGTTGAATTCCTAGGATCTTGTTTAGTGAAACTCTGTATTTCTTCCAATTTTTTAGTTACTTTTTATTCTCTTTAATTGTTTGATCAATCTTGGCATTCTTAAATCTGATAATCTGGGAAACTTCATTGAAGATAACAATGTGTAATAAAATAACCATTCTTAATGCCTATCGTTTTATTTTGAAATCCTGTATCGTTTTTATTGTTTGTTTTGTTGTTGTTACTTGGTTATTTATTTTTTATTTTTTTTTTTATTTTAGAAACATAAAAGTACAAAAACATATTGACAAACAGACACCCATTATCATAGAAAATAGTACAATCACAACTAATCTATAGACAAGGAGATATGGTCTCAACAGTAGTTGTTGCTTTATCCATTGATATCTTCGAATTGTAGATGTATGGACCCATATACAGACATGCAAATTTAGTC
>PVLD010033560.1:0-13540 GCA_004027595.1 Dinomys branickii
AAGGGTGGAGACTTGCTGCTTGTGATGCCCTCAGGCCATCTTTTCCATTCTCTTGTTCCCTCATAGCAATAGAGATCACCTCAGCCTTATCTTTACATTCCACAGTTTTATTGGAGCTTCCTTTCTGGCCAAACTCACAACATTTTAAATCATCCTGCTGGGCTCTTTGCTCTTGATTGTTAATATAAATCTGGCTAAAAGCCCCCAACAATAGCCATGCCACTGCCCCAACATTCGACTGCCTTGAATTTCTTTTGCCAGATTAATCAGTTTGCTGCCGCCCTTGATCTCAGTCTTAGGCAAGGTCTCCAGACAGGAGCAAAATGCACACAAACTTTCTGCTAAGCCATAACATACATCATCTGGAGTCCAACAACCAGTGGAGTCCTTCTTCCCAACAGAAACCTCCTGAACCTGGTCTTTACCGACAGGATTTACATCAGCCTTCTGGTCTTCTAAGCTCTGACCAGACATCTCCAAACATTTCCAAACTCTTCCCATAAGCAATTTCCAAAGGCTCTTGAACCACATGGTCAGTTATAGTCAAAGCAACGACCCCACTCCTGGTACCAAATTCTGTCTTGGTTACTTTTCTCTCATTGCTGAGAAAAAATATCCAGTGCCAAAAATGAAGGAAGAAAAGGCTTATTTAGCTTACAGTTTGTGGAGGTTTCAGTCCATACTTGGCTGGTTCTGAGGCAGAGTGGCACATGGCAAAGGGAAAACTGTTCATGGGAGCAGAGCACAGCAAAACAACCAGCAAAAAGGGAGAAATGGCTGCAAGCAGCCTCTTTCTTTCCCTTACCTTCTAAACAGCCTACTCCCACCCAAGGGGCATGTAGCTCTCATACAATGCCCTCCTCTTCCACAGGCTCAGGATGTGTACAAAGTAAGCACCCTGGCTTCCTGCTGAATCACTCAGCCAAATCTCTAGACTCCCCAAGTTGACACAATGTATCAACCATAACAGGGGGAAGACCTAAGGAGGCCCCTATTCTATTTTCTCATCTATAGACCCCTGTCTTCTCCAAAGAGTCACAGTGATTCAGGCACACCCATGTGTATAGCAACACAGCTCTTAGTAGTTAAATCTTAGAAGCAGCCTATATGGCCATCAGCAGATGAATAGATAAGGAAAATGTGGTCTTTATACACAATGGACTAGTACCCTGACATAAAGCATAAACCTGAGTCATATGTAGGAAAATGGGTGTTCTATAAGACCATAATGTCAAGAGAAACAATTCAGACATATGAGCTTAAATATCATGTGGTTTCTCATACAAACAAAATACAAATAAAGCACAAAAGACAATATTATTATGTCAAAATAAAAGACATAATTTCACTTAAAATTATGACCCCAAAGTGCATCCATTTTCCTACAATGACTCAGATTTATCCTTATTTTTTTTTAATTATAAGATTGTTTTATAACAGTCACCCAAGAAGTCATATAGAAAAAAGAGTGCAGGAAATCTGTCCACATACTAATTACCAAAGAATTCAGCTGAAGGGCTGGATCCCATGGTAACGTCCTGCATGAGTCTGGCTGAAGACCTAAAAAAATAGGAGGAAAAAAAGTTAGTATAATCCAGCATGGCCAATGTATCAAAAATACACTAACTAGTATAATTGTTTTATGTGTTATATATGCCTTTTGGTCTGTTAGTCTGGCTGTTAATCTGTGTTTATGATAATTAACTTGATAAAGGCTCAAAAGTAAATAAATAAATCTGATGTGGACAAAAAATAGATGTGCTGTGTGCATAGAACAACTCCCCACAATGAATGTAATCTTTATGTATGGCAAACATGTACTGATAAAAAATTTTTAATTAAATTAAATTTTTTAAAACTCAAGTTTTCAAGTTTGTCTTTAAGTCATCCCATATTTTCTTTATTGATGCTCTTTGTTCTCCTTTGGTTATTTCTAGTAGTAAGAAAAAACATTTTTGCCAACTTTAAGCATAATATGGTTAGTCAATTAAAAATATGAATAAAAGGAACAAATTCCCTTCCTCATTATTCCAAAGTAAAAATACAAAAAATTTAAGATCCCACACAGCTATTCTGTGGTATATGGTGACCTCCCTGAGAGTTTGACATATTAAGGTTTTTCTTTTGGTCTACTTTTTTTTAAAAAGGCAGCAAAATGCAGGGGGAACATTCATATAATGCATGGTATACAAATTAAAACCTGGCAGTCAGGAAATGCAAAGGCGGGCACTGCCACAGGAACCCCAGCTCACACCCTGGTCACATGCGTGACAACTGAGCACCACACATGCACATTCCTGCTGAGAAATCCAACATTTCACTCATGAACTTTTGTCACCTGGAAAGTCATGGTAAGATTCAAGTCAAAAGTTACAACTGGAATCATGGTGCACTGAAATTTAGACGCATTTTTATTCTTTTCACTATAGTTATCGTATTTCTTTAAATTATATTTTTATTTTCATTGGTATGTCTGCAGTAAGTAATGGTCACACTCCTTGTGTACAGAGCACATCTCAGTTCTTTTTGCATTCCCTTCCGCTCCTCCCCACCCCTACTGCCCTCCAGCTCTTGGTCCTCTGCCCATCTGAAAAATCTATCTCTTCCTATTACCTATCGTTTACTTTGTTTATGTATAAATTGAGTTTCCCAGGTAAGAGGAAACTGTGTAGTATTTAAACTCATGTGTTTCATTTCACTTAGAATTATGACCTCAAAGTGCATCCATTTTCCTATGGCTCAGATTTATCCTTCTTATTTTTTTAATTATAAGATTATTTTATAATAGTCATCCAAGAAGTCATATATAAAAAAGAGTGCAGGAAACCTGTCCACATACTAATGACCAAAGAATCCAGCTGAGGGCCTGGATCCCATGGTAATGTCCTGCATGAGTCCATCTGAAGAACTAGGGCCCATAACAATGCCCCCAGTGAGTCCAACTGAAGGCCCAGAGCAGGCTGGCTTCATTATCCTTCTTACTTTAAAATACTATAATCACTTACAAAACTTTGGTTCCCATTACCAGAATTGGATCAGTATGATGCAAAAAGCTCTGGCTGATTCAGTGTGCAGGTCCATCCACACAGCCCCAAGCAAAGTCTGCACTGAGCTGACAGGTGAGAGTGAAGTGTGTGGACATACAGCTGTCACTAACATCCAGTGTCCTAGACGGAGGGAACCGGTCACTGTCACACTGCATCCCCTGACGGGTTAAACCTCCTGGGGGGCATCTCACTGCCCACCATAGCTATGTGGCTCTGCTCTCCAACCCCCCACCAACTCCAAACAAGGAACACGAAGGGGAGACACAGATTGAAAGGTATGCGTGCTGCTGTCTCCACACCTGTGCCCTCCTTTAAGGCTGGACACTTGGCTGCAGAAGCAATTCTCCATGTAGGGCTGTACAGAAGCTCTGTAAAGAGCCAGATGTTAAATTTGCTCAGCTTTGCAGGACACAAAGTTTCTGTCTCAACCACTCAACTCTGCCACTGCCCAGAAGCAGCCCCAGGACCTGGGTGACGAATGGTGTGACTGTATCAGACCATAAAGATGGGCAGCAGCCAGGTCGTTTTGCCTGCTCTCACCAGAGAACGCTTCCAGCTGGCTGCTTCTTCCTGCCTGCATTAAGGATACAGCCTACTTCAGTCTGTTCTCCACCTGTTTTTAACTCACCCACCCTGGCCTGGTCCTACCTAATTCCTCCCTCTACTCTTCCAATGAAGGCACTTGCTCACAATCGCCCTTCTCACCGTACAGCTGCCAGCTCCTGTGGCAGATTCCTTTACTTCACCGTTGCTCTGACATGAGCTCCCCAAGTCAGCTGCTATGTGCTGTTGAAGGAGGTCATCAGCCTTAACCCTGTGCGCTGGACCCCACCACCCCCAGCATGCTCTGTCAGCACACAGGTCGTGTTGAGCTGAGGTACCACGGAGTCCAAAGATGCAGAAAGCAGCCTTCTTTGGGCTCTCTCATCTGGAGGAAAACAACAGGGGTGTGAGGTGGGGCTGTTAGGACACCCTCTCCTCTTAAAGGCCATGGGCAGGAGGTTAGTGTCCACCCAGAGATGCACAGGCACCCTTGCTCCGCTAGCCCCCACCTCCCCAAGTCCGTCTCTCCAGCTGGTGTTCTTCCCAACCTCCCTCTCCAGGACTCATGGGTGCCAGGTCCTAACTCCTGGTGCCTTCCTTGGGAATAAGGAACAGAAGTTGGGACAGGAAGACCTCCTCTCCAGACACCCTGCTCAAACTCAGTCCTTGAGGGCAGTGGGTTTTAACTCAGTCCAGAAAATAAATATATGCAGGACAAGACTGGAATTAGGAAGAATCTAGCTGTAGTCTGCCCAGTAATGCACACCACACTTAAGAGGCCAGTGGGTAAATACCTTCTTACTCTGTGAGCCAACCCACTCCCGGATACATGTGTGCTAATAAAGATATGCCCCCGCATGGGCAGCACAACTTCCGAATTCCTCCTGATAAAATATTTGCCCACTGACTTCCAAAGATATACATAACTGTTTCTCTGTTGGATAAAAGTGAAACTTGAATATGTGGTCTTAATTATGTGGAATAGCAAATGGATGGATTTAAGACACTGCATTTCTGCCAAGATGATTGCACTTTATTTTCTACCTTTAAAAAAATTATTTTTCCATCCACTTTTCCAGCTGATGGATTGATAAAAACGGCACTTAAAAGTTTCAAGACCTTTTGACAGGAAAGGTTTGGGTGAAAGGGCTGAAAGTTTAAAGACTGGTTTGAGTTCATTTTTATGAACTAGGGAGAGGAAAAATAAAATTCCCACATATATCAGATTTGTGGATTAAGGGAATCCAAAACGACCTGTGGACTGGTGGAAATCAGCGGTCACTTTTATTTCCTGCTTTCTGCCCTTCTGTAACACCCAGAGGGTAGCTAATCCCTAGGGAAGGCAAGTCTGTGCTCAGGTTCACACCAAGTCTCCTCTCCGTGGGCTGAGGCCAGGGCACAGCGGGATGAGATTCAGAAAAGACAAGTACCTGATAAAGCACAGGTTACAGTGTACATCACACATCATCTGATGTTCTTTATTCTTGATTTTACAAGAATTTAGGTTTAGTATTAAAAGAATGCTGTGGAAATTGCCAGAATCAAAATGGATTCACTTATGTCAAACCCAAAGACAATGGAGTTGCAAAGTCCTCAGTGGGGTGGGGGTGTCACCCTCACATACTTGCCTGATGACAAGAACTATCACAAAAAGACTGTCAAAACCACAACCTGTACCAAAAGTACTTCTACAAAGACACCTGCCCAGGGACTGCCTGTGCAACCTTGGCCTGCCACACCCTTTTTAGTGATCATTGCAGCCAAACAATTGCTTCAAAATGCCCAGGTACCTGTTCTCATTTTCCCCTTAAAAGCCCTTGTCCTCCTCGCTGTCCTGAATGTGCCACGCCCCATCATGGCACAATCCCCCCTGCAACCCCACCCTTCCTGAAAAGTCATCATCCTGACTGCACCTCATTTCAGATGGATAAGCTGTCTTCTGACCAACAAGTGGTTTTTAAATGCATTTTCCCTGTATTTCTAGCTTTTTGAAATGTTTTTAGCAGTAAAACTTATCTTGAAATTGAGCAGCGTGTTTGCCTCCTGTACCCAGGAAGTCTGTCTCTTGAGCTCTTCCAAGGTGAGGGGCTGTGTGAGCTGTCCCGCCCAATCAATGGGCAGGTGACATGGTCACCGACAAGGTGTACTTTAGAAACTGTCCATGAGTTTAATACAAGGTCTCCCTATGTTTCTCATACTGGCCTCAAAACTCCTGGGCTCAAAATATTTTCCCACCTCACTGTCCTGAGTAGCTAGGTCTATAGGGGTGCATTGTGTGTGATTTTAATTTTTTATGCTCTTTTCCTCCAAAACCTCTCGTCATCGTGATAGTACAAGGTGGTAGGACCTCAAACTGAATGGTGAAGGTGAGCAGAATGTCTCTATCAACCCTCGAGGAAAACATGACATTATTAAGACCAAAAAAGCCTTCTTTAGGGTAAGCCACTGTGATTTAGAAGTTGTTGCTACACCAGCCAGTGTTCTTAAATAAGGCAATAATGCCCACCCATAAGCTAAATGCTTGGTGGATTGTTATGTTTAAGACCATTAGAGGTATGGGCACAGGGGAAATGGAAAAATAGTAAGTTTGGGGGGAAAAAAAGTTAAGTTTTTGGATGGAATAAGAGTCCTTTATTCTTTTCCCATTTAAAATAGTTCCTGCTACCCAAAACTTCTCTAAGTAACATGTGTTAGGAGCTGACTATTGGATCCTACAAATCAAGATGCCTACATTTTCCCTCACCCAGCAGAAATTTTGTTGTTTTTGAGACAGAAAGGTTTCACTATGTAGTCCAGGCTGGCCCTGAACTCACAGCAATCCTGCTACAGCCTTCCAAGTGCTGAGATTACAGGTGTGTCCTGCCACATCCGGCAGAAATTTTTTCACAAAGAGAGAAAAGCTATGTGTGAGCAAAACAATACAAAAACGCCACATAAATAAGAAGCCAAAAAATGTAATTTTATTGAATAAAGAAGTCTGTTCAAAGCTTATCCAGGTCCTAAGAATGTTTTAGATTATAACAGCTGAAAGATCAATAGCAAATTGGAAGGAAAAGAGAAAGCGGTTTACATGTTCAAGATAGGAAAAAACATCTCACTGCTACAGCTGTCTTGCAAAATTTCCAAGACAAGGTCTAGCCACGTTTACTGTTCAGTATTTTTTTCTTCTTTTTTTAAGGTAGTAAAAAGTGTGAGTGTGTAGTACTGGTTAAAACTAATCTAACAGCTTGCAGAGACTGTGAGACAGACACATAAACGTGATCTAAAAAGACAAGACTATAAAATCGTGTGCAGGAACATAGTAAGTACAATGTGTGGAAAACAGATATTAGGAGCAGCGGGCGACAGGAGACCGACCAAGGCAGCACGGGCTGAGCGGGCCAGCGCCCTGGGTCCCCTCCGTGCGTCCTCCTCCTCAGCTCAGTCCTCCAGCTCCATCCATCTCGGTGGCTCACGCCTTCTCCAGTGCGCGGTAGTGCTCGGCCAGCACCGCCCAGGCCGAAGGCGCCATGAAGCCCTCCGGCGGCCGCTGTCCGTCGCGCGCCATCTTGCGCATGCGCGTGCCCGAGATGAACTCGAAGTCCTCGTGGCTGCAGAGGACAGAGAGAATGTGAGTGCGGGGTTCTGGGGTCACTGCCCATTGTGTGCCACCGTGTGGTTCCACAGTGCCCACCGCGCCGGGAACACACACTGCACACTGCTGCGTAAGCCATCTCTGTACATGCGACTATCATGGAGATGCTCACTGAGCTTGCCGCAGATGCTACCCCACTTCTCCCAAAGTGGACAGGGCAGAGCGCCCCATAGTCCTCCGCCCACGCCTCCACTCACGCCCGCCCTGTGTGGCCACAGCCCCACATCACAGGGCTCGCACCCCCACACCACACAAGTCATAGCACCGCCCTGACGCTCACAGTCCCGGGAGCCGCTCCCCCAGAACCAGGAGGTTTACAGAGGACAGCAAGCCCAGACAGGCCGGTGCCAGCCGACAGCCATTCAGAAAGCTCTAATCTGGAAGGCCAAGTGCCTAGGACACGGAGAGAAAAGGTGGTTTTCTGTAACACCAGGCAAGCGGAATAGCCACATCCAGGAGCAGTTAAGATTCTGTCTCTGTTTAGCTACCACAGAGGACATGAGCACAGGTTTTCACATTTTCACACACAAAAGGCAGGCAGAGTGGTGCACACCTATAATCCCAGCACTTGGGAGGCTGAGGCAGGAGGACTGCCTTGAGTTCGAGGCCAGTCTGGCCTACATAGCAAGGCCTACTCTCACACACACACACACACACACATACACACACACCTGCACCATTAGACTACTAAGCACAGAGCACTGTGGCTACACGACATACTGTTCACCTGCAATTTCACCCTCTTCCCTCCAATATAGGACCAACCCACACAGGTGCCTGGAAGCAAGCAGGAGGGCTGAGGCCACCAGGTCACAGGCCCTGGTCACTCCTAGTTAGGCGCTGCAAGTTCTGGCCTCTCTACACAAGGTGTAGAGTGACTCTGAGGACCAGTAAAATCTGGCCTCTAGAGGTTTTCAGGAATTCACCTTCAGGAGTACTCAGACAGGCAAATATACTTCGACAGTGATATGAAAGTTGTTTTATAGAAGCAAAATGCTGAACAGCACCTTGAAGTCAAAAGATCCTGAATAATCTAGGGTCCAACTCTGAGTAGAACGTTACAAGGCCTTTAAAGTAGGCACAGGACAGGCTCCCAATAGGCTTGCAGCCCAGACAAATAAAAAGGAAGGAGGAAGAAGACAGCCTAGGTTTGAAAAAGCCCCGCCAAGCTTCAACAGGTGCATCTTTTGCTGCCTGGATGCAAGGAGAGCCTTCCTGACTAAGAGGGCGGTTGGGTCTGGCCACTGATTTTCCCGTGACTGATCAAATGAGCTGCACTATTTCATATCCATGTCCTGTATATATGACATTCCAGAGTAAGACTCTAGATAGGTTTCCAGGAGAGCAGCGCATTCCGTGACATCACAGCACCTGCATGGAGCTAGGCTGGCAGCAGCCCACCTGAGAGGGGGCTGATCTTAGGAATAGACGGTGTGGTCAGGTGTGGACGGGCCAGCAGGTGAATGCAGGGCTTAGAAACTGGTGTCCATATAAGCAGCCAAGTCACCAAGCACACAGACAGCAAGCATCAGAAAGCAAGAGCGAGCAGGGCCAGGGGCACCACCTGGGACCCCAAGGACACCTGGCACTTCTTCCAAGCCTAAGCCATCCCCATGCATCCTGGCCAGAACTCAGTAAGGGCAAAGGAGCCAAGCTGGGAGGGTGCAGAGGGTCAGTGCAGATCTGAAGTGTGACAGAGTGCTTGCAGACAGTCTAGACTCACAACTTAGAAAAAGCAGCAAAGCTGAGGAGAGTTCTGAAACTTCAGGTCAGGTTGGCATCACAAACATAATTTGTCAATTTAGTAGCACTAAAATGAAAGCTGAACATGAGAGAAAGGATGGGTGAGAGGACGAAGACTCAGCAAGCACGGAGGAAGACAGCGGGGTGACAGTACAGAGGAGGGGGAGCCCAAGGACAGAAGGCTGAAGTTGCTGAGGAAGTGGACCAGAGGGAGGGAAAAGAAAATCAGAGAACATGCAAGTAAGATTTGAACTGTGCTCAACAAACAAGCTGATGCCAGAGGACCCAACGGAAGGGAGTGGTGAGGAGGCGGATTCGGAGTGGGCTGACGATGTGATTTTTATTTGTCAAGGCAAATACGTGGGCAGGAAACAACATGTCGAAGTGAGAAAAGGGGCAGAGGACAGAGCAGGGGAGAATTAGATGGGAGGAAAGATGGAGGAGTCAGGGAGAGCAGCAAGGAGAAAGGCTCGAGGGGTGGAGGGCAGAGCGAGGGGTGCCGCAGGTAAGGGTATGGCGGGTCGGTCTTCATCTCTGGCGCTAAGGCCAGGCTGCCCTGGGAACAGGACCTGGGGTCAGGGATCCACCTCGCTCTGGGCAGGCCTGGCAGACAGGAAGTGCTGGGCATGGAGGCACTGGACCCCTGCCCAAGGCCTCTCCAAGTGCCATCGGCCAGGTGCTGGTTGAAGGTGTCCATTTCCAGGGAGGTCACTCATCATACCCTCCATAAGTACGCCTCACTGGGGACAGCCATGGCCTGGGGCACCCTGGCAGCATTGTTTTAAACTTTGGTCTCAGAAATGAAAAGCATATCCGATGCCCCAAGTGCTCACTTTTGATGGTAACTCAAGAAGGAACAGAGGATTGTGCTGGTAGATTCTGCCTGGGCTTTCAGATGAAAGGAAAAAACAGACCAATTCAGTCCTTTCTTTCCCGAGATTATAATGCACAAGTTGGCCCACATTCCTTCTGAAATTGCATTTTTAAATGGAGGTCCCCAGGCACCTCTCTCACCACGCTGTTTCATACTCCATCTGCTGCACGACAGGCCACAGCATTTCTCTATCACATGAACTGGGACTTCCTCCTCCACACAGCAAGAGCCACAGCACTGGCTCCGCTCCACCCAAGACAGAAAACACATTGCCCTCGGCCTCACACTTGGTTAGACAAGGACTCAACTTTTTACCAGAAGCCAGGCTTAAGGACTTGACACAGAATTGCTCTAACTCAATCACATTGTCACCAGTTTTTAAATGGACATAATTTTGCAGAAGTAATTGAATCAAAAAACAAAAAAACTTGAATTTCTGGAATGATCGAAAATTAGCTCTAAACTTTACCTATGAGTAATCAAGTATCTGCCAGATGGTATAGTAGCCCAGAAAGGGCTACTACATAAAGGACCCTGGCTTCTGGCTCCTGGCAAAGCGGTCCTCATTAGGACCACTGCTCCACACTAGCTAACCAATCTTCAGGGTACCTGGAAAGAGAAATAAAAATACGTTTGGTTTTATCCTTTTCAAAACCACTGAGGCACAAATTCTTCTAATCTACAACAGAAAGAATGCTAGCCCTCTACAAACAAGGGGGAAGGGGTCAGGACAGCAGGGAGGGACAAAAACAGACCAACCAGCAGTCCCCAAGGGACCCTTGGTGACACACAAGCCACATGTGGTCGGCATCTTGACCAGCTCAAGAACATAGAGACGCTAACAGTGGTGACTTACAAGTGAGTCTAATTAATTATTTTGGATCTAATTAACTTGTCATCTAACTTAAAAGCAGTTCATTGACAATACATCAAAACACTTAGTATTCTGAAGATGGAGACTAAAAACGATCTCTTCAAAACCAGATATACAGTGCTTTCTGGCTTTCTTTCAGCAACTGAAAAACTGCTGTAACCTGCTCCCGTTAATGTTGTCACTTGCTCCCACTGCTACAAGACAAACATGTTATAACTTGCTGTAACCTGCCCCCTCCCCAGGCTAAAAGTTTGCTTAAGCTGCATGTCTAAACCTGCTGCACCGTTTCCTGTTCTGTATGCGTCTCCAAGCACCCTACCCTTCCCCTTTCCTAAGCCCTCGGTGTCACCAATCAAACTGAAGTTTGTGGCTTGCAAGCATAAAAACCCGACCATCTGCCCACCCGGTGCTCTCCTTGCCTGCATTGCAACGGAGACGCCACTAGGTACCAGCCTAAATAAAGCGCTTTTTTGAGAGATCTCGATTTCGTTTTGGGTCACTTTTTGGGGGGTCCCACATTTTGGGGGGCTCATCCAGGATCCCTACTGGCCTCTCTCCGCCTCCCCAGTAAGTTTGCACCCCACTTTTTCGTTTCCTTTTGATCGGCCGATTTGGTGCTTTCTAGTAGCACATTTGGGGCAGCCAACCTTGTAGGTCTCACCGCCTCGGAGCGGGATGCCCTCCGTTTAGTTTCTGTTTAAGGGAAATTTTGGCATTTGCCTTTTGATTGTTCTCTTTTGTTAAGGGAATGTTTGGTCTTGCCTTTTGATTGTTCCCTTTTTGTGACTTTGAATTTCTTCCCCCTCCTCGCTTTTCCCCCGCTCGCCTGGTTCTTTTTGCCTCCACAGCCATTTTTAGGTCTCGAAAAAACGACATCAAGGCACCATCTACTGTCTGAATTTGTTAACTGTTGATTGTTAACTTTGTCAATATTTGTTGTCTTTGTCTTTGAGAGAATGGGTCAGTCAGCATCCACGTCTCTAAGTCCTTTGTCTCTGGTTCTTAACCATTTCTCGGAATTTCGCAGGAAGTCACGAACCTTTGGGGAACTGGTGTTCCCTGGAAGACTACGCACCTTTTGTGAGCTCGAGTGGCCTGCCATAACCTCTGGGTCATGGCCCTCGGAGGGATCTTTTTGTTTGTCTCTGGCACAGGAGGTCCGCCGTGCAGTTTTCGGTCCGCCCTCCCACCCGGACCAGTTTGTCTACATTCAGGTTTGGGTTGATCTCATCCAGGACCCCCTGCCATGGATTAAAAAGTGTCCCCAGGTCCTAAAACAGGAACCTCGCCAACTTCCTCTCCTAGCCCCTCTCAAGGATAGCAAGCCAAAAAAGGAGGCCACTCCTCTTTCTGGTAACGTTCTCCCCCTTCGGCTCCGGAGGAACCTCTAGATTCCCCCGCGCCACCTCCCCCATACCAGCCACTCCCTCGTATGCCCTCTCCCGACGCTCCCCATCAGAATCCCCCTCCGCCACCGCCATCGTTCGGGTTCCCTAGACTCCACCAGTCAAGGTGGAGACATGAGAGCAGCGCCCCTCCTCCCTTTGCGTGAGGCACCACGCATGGAGGGACAATGTCCAGCTTTTGTCTATGTCCCCTTTAGTACGTCGGATTTCTATAACTGGAAACACCAGAATCCCCCTTTTTCTAAGGACCCTCAGGGCCTCATTAACCTGTTAGAATCTATCTTTTTCACCCATCGTCCCACTTGGGACGATTGCCAACAGTTGCTCCAGACTCTTTTCACCTCAGAGGAACGCGAACGCATCCGCAATTTAGCCCGGCGAACCGTCCTTGATCCGGACGGAAATCCCACTGTGGACGTGAGGTGACAGGATGCTGTTTTCCCCCTTCCCGACCAGACTGGGACCCTAACTCAGATTCAGGTAAGGAGGCTCTCGACCGTTTTCGCCAGCTGTTTCTGGGAGCCCTTAAGGCGGCCGCCCGGAGACCCACAAATCTATCTGAGGTTACTAAGGTAAGACAATTGGCATCTGAGTCTCCCACAGCTTTCTTAGAAAGACTGCTGGAGGCTTATCGTACATACACCCCCATCGACCCGGGGGGCCCCAGAAAATGCAAGAGCAATTAACATCACTTTCGTGTCCCAGTCGGCCCCTGATGTGAAACGCAAGCTACAAAAATTTGAGGGGTTCGAGGGAACCCCCCTTAGCCAATTGGTGGAGACAGCCCAGAAGGTTTTCGACAGCAGAGAAGATCCCAAGGATCAAAAACTCACTAAGGTCCTCGAGGTCTTAGTAAACAACATGGGACCTAAGAGGACAACTATTGCTGCAGGAAAATTGCCAAATGCAAACAGGCCTCCCTTAGGCAAGGATCAATGTGCATACTGTAAAGAGACCGGCCATTGGCGTAGAGATTGTCCCAAGCTGCAGGAAAAACTCCAAAAAGATGCAAAGACCCTTCTCAATCAACCATGAGGGGGTCAGGGCTCCACAGGCCCCCTGGAGCCCCAGCTAACTTTAACTGTGGGGGGCCATCCCGTAGATTTCCTCGTGGACTCTGGAGCGGCTCACTCGGTTTTAACCAAACCCCTTGAAAATCCCACTGGGGAGACTCTAAAGGTTATTGGGGCTACAGGAAACACCCAAGCTGTTAAACAATACCAGGCCAGATTATCCAGACCCGGACGCCCTGATATCCAGCATACTTTCTTATGGACTCCAGGTTGTCCGGACCCTCTGTTGGGAAGAGACTTAATGCATAAACTTCTGAGGCTGGGGGTATAGCTCAGTGGCATAAGCGCTTGCCTGGCAAGTGCAAGGTCCTGAGTTCGATCCCCGGTACCGGAAAAAAAAAAAAAA
>PVLD010033561.1:0-13538 GCA_004027595.1 Dinomys branickii
GGGAATGCAGACTGGTGCAACCACTGTGGAGAGCCGTTTGGAGATTTCTCAGCAAACTAGGTCTAGAGGTTCCATTTAAACCAGCTATTCCTCTTCTGGGTATTTTCCCAGAAGATCTGAAAACATCATATCACTCTGATATATGTGCACCCATGTTTATAGCAGCACAATTTGTAATAGCTAAAATGTGGAAGCAACCTGTGTCCATCCACAGAAGACTGGATTTAAAAATTGTGGCATTTTTATATGATGGAATATTGTTCAGCTATAAAAAAAGACAGTTTTGAGGACTTTGTAGGCAAGTGGTCAAAACTGGAGTCCGTACTCATAAGTGAAATAAATCAGCGGTACACGTGCAGGCAACATATTGTATCACTGGTGTAAGAACCTGAGAGTGGGAATATAAACTAAGAGACATGAAGGACATCTGTTCAAAAACAAAGAACAGATGGAACGAGGGAAAGGACAAAAGAAAGAGACAAAAATGTATGTATGTATATATGAATATACATATATGCAGGAGGGCTAACATGGTTCTACTATTGTATTATATCACTTAATGCTAAGGAATAATTGATGACGGGTTATTCTATCAATCTTGTATGTCTGTATGTGTTATTCTGAACACACACTTCGAAGATATCAATATGGAAAGCAGCAACTATTGGTGGGTTTTTTTTTGTCTTTGGTTTTTTGTTGTTTGTGTTTTTCTGTTGTTGAGAGGATTAATTGTCTGACCAATTTTGCATGTCTGTATCTGCGTTCATATATATACACTTCGAAGATATCAATAGGTAAAGCAGCAACCACTGTTGAGTCCATGTCACCTTGTCTGTAGATCAGTTTTGATTGTAGTATTTTTATGCTATTTTGTGTCTGTGTGTTAATATGTTTTTGTGCTTTTATTTTTTAAAAAATAAAAAAATTGCAAAAAAAAGAAAGAAAACTCATGAGCAGGTGACATTTTATGAACGTCATGAATAAAGTTAGAAAGTAAGCAGAAATACATGTCGCTCGTTCCATTCATTTAATGGTCTAGATATTACCACCTGGCTCTTCATGTGGTTCTTCAGGCCTACATTTGTTATCAACTTGGCAACTTCAAAATACATATTGATGATCCTCTACGCTTTAGCCTTTAGCTCCTTGAGCTTCTCACTTTCAGTGCTCTTGGACTTCCTTCCAACCTGGGAATGCATTCCACAGTACTGTCTTTTAGACTTGTCTGCTCTGTAATTGTTTAAGTGGAAAGACTGAACTATCACTGATAAAGTAATCTGTTTAGGATATTTAAATAGTTAATCAAATATGATAGTTGCTCCAACTAGTAAGCAAGCAGCAGCACTGATGATTGAAGTGCAAATTCTTGGATTAATTTTGAATGTCAGGTGACATTATAATTTGGGGCACATGGTTATGGTATGGCCAATGCATTTGTGATATACTGGTTGGGTCTGGTAATGAGGAAGAGAGTGAGAAACGGTGACACGTTATTCTGAGCAACTGGGTGGATGGTGATTTCATTTGCTGAAGTGAAGAAACAATTTGGGCAGGAAAATCAGAGCTCAGCTTTTGACCAGAAGAAATGTTAAGTACGCAGATCTACTTATGAGTATGGAATTCAAAAGAAAGGTCAAGTTTGAAAGGCAGTAGACTACAGATGATATTTAAGTCTATGAACCTGCAATTACAAAGGTAAGTATAGATAGTAAAGAGAACAGAAAAAAGCACTAAGCTCTGGGGTATTTGAAATTTGAACATTTAAGAAGATCAGGAAGGACCAGGAAAGGACATTAATGAACAGCTCTTTAATGAGTTGGAAGGATAGTGAGGCATGACTTAAACAACATGGTCATAAAAAGACAAGCAATGAACTAGAAAAGGTGGTAGTGTGAAAAACTAAGTCATTTTATATTTTCTGCCTGGAGGGTTGTGTGGGTGAGCCTACCTAATGAGGACATTAATCAGTTTGCTGTAGTATATTAATAAAACACCATTATGGACAATCAAATTAGTAGAAGTTAGTACGACTCACAAAAACAAACACAAAATACACATGCATCTAACAAGCACCCACAAACCATGCATACCATGCTTGTTCTATTTGATAAAGTTAATATTTAGGAGTAAATTAAGAAGACCAGCGATATAATTTATCTCCTTGGTTTTATTTTACAAGTCTGCCAACCATTTTCCTAATGGAGAATATTTATAACTAGATGCTTTTAAAGAAGAGATCAAATTTCTAATATACTTTGATGACCTCACCAATTTTAACTTACTTGGAAACAACCCCATTCAGTCCCAATCAAGACTAAGTTCTCCTTCACTGTATTGTTACATTTATTCTACATCTTTTTCAAGGCATTCGATTTCATTATAATTAACTGCTTATGTATATGTCTTTCTCCTCACCATAAAGTTAATGCCTCAGAAATAGGAACTATGCTATTCACAAGTCTCCTTACAGATTTTAGCCCAGTTCCTGCCCTAATGCATTCATTTATCAAATGAGCATGTATTGAATACTTAATGACTTCATCTTTAGGAAATTCCAATATTCACAGGTTTTCCTTCCCCCTGAAAATGCTTAGGCAGTAAAAGCAATTCATTTCATAAAGGGAATCCTTGTTTCTCTGGTTAAAAAGCAAGCAAAGATAAGAAACACCTGCATCGTGTAATGGAGAGAGGGTCAGGAGTTCTGTATTCAACTTCTCTATATCCCTAAAAGATAATCTCATCCAGGTCTGACTATTTCTCTAGATTGCAGAGTATAGAGAAAGTGCTGTGAAACGTGTTTAGCAATCAGCTTATCCTGAATGCTAAATATGACTTCCATTACATCATGATTTTAATTGAAAAAACCAAGAGGGCTTTCATTGTACAGTTGTATTAAAATCCTAACAAACTAAGAAGCAACTGGCTTACAAATACATGCAAGAGACATATTCAGGCATTGCCTTTCCCTTTGGCAGACCGTAGGAGGCAAAGTGATCCGCAACGGCCCTTCTGATGTTACAACTCCTCATTGATCGGTTAGTTTCTCAGGGCGTCAGACTCTTTCATTTTAGCTTCTCCAGCTGCAATCTGTTCCATCACCACAGTAAGATAAAAAAGCAAAAGCAGCAAGCCATTAATATTAGGGAAACCTCCTTGATATTTCCTGCGTTCATGTTCAAAAGAGAAGTCTGTATGTCAGCTTTCTTCTGTACAGTTTGTTATTTTACACAGTTAATTAGATTAAAATATTGAATAATGAGATTCATATCAAGACAAATTTAAGCTTTTTACCCCTACACAAGCAGCTTACATGTATGAGACGTATTCAGTTATCTGACAGACTTTTTTCTTTAAGTGAGATGGAACATGATTAACAAAAGACTGCATACCTGATTTTAGTAAATCACTTAGTCATTCAATTTTTTAAATGTCTTCTAACCATGCTAATAAAAGTAACAACATTGTCAGTCTGAGAGTTTACTCCCATTCTTGTAGAAGTAGTAGATGGATGACAAGATAGTGAAGGGAATGTGTACTACAAGGTTGCCAATTCTGAAAACACTTGGAAAAAGTCGTATAGGGCAAGGTATGACCCAGGCTTTCTTCTTAAAAACATCAAAAGAAAGCATTCACTCCTTGGTTCTTTTCCCCCATAGAATACTTAATATTGACATTATATTAAATGAGGAAATTAGATTTGGTAAAAGTACTTATTTTGAAAATATATTTCTCAATATATGGATAATTCATAACAAATATATTATTTACATCTACTGCATTTGTCCCTCAGTTATCTGGACAAGTGGATTTCTTTCTCCTGAGTGCATGCATGGGTACTCAGTTAAATGAATACTTTTGCATATGAGAATCTGCACATTTTAACTCCTACAGTAAAACTGAAAAAAAGAGGCACATGAAGTCCTCTCCAGATACACAATTTACCATTAATTTCTATTTTCATTTGTTCAGCCAAAGATACTGAATCTTCTGGAGTTACACATCACCAGTCATTGTTATGCTACTCATGTAACCAAGTGAGTACATGGGTTACATGTGCACTAACTTCTTCTGAGTTTGTTCCTAATTGAGTTCTTGTAAAAGTCACTTTAAATGTATGATGATGACTGACCTCCAGGGAATGCAGCTCTCAAAATGCAAAGAAGGCTGTCCAGGGACGGCAAGAAAGACAAGCCCTCATTATGTAAATATTGTGTTTTCCAGATCTGGATGTTGTTATTCTTTTATTGCCTTAAAATACATAAATGTTCTAATTGCAGCTTTTAGGCAGAAGACACCAGAGAGCTTGTATTTTGGCTGATAAAAGGACCCTGAAGAATACTAAGTAGGGAGATCCATGCAAATAATAATACAGATTTTTAAACCACTGCATTAAGCTAAGGTTTTCCACACTACTGTCTTCTGGGTCAAGGTTCTAGCAAGGGTAGAGTGAATGACCAGGACAGCTGATAATGTTATCTGAAGATTTCAGGAAACACAGCCAGAGCCCACGTTCCTGTTTCTTTCCCCCAAGGATATCATAGATCTCTGTGGAGTTGTCAGCCTACTCAGAATCCCCCAAAGTACCAGGGATCCTCTGGGAAAGTCTAGTCCTGATTGGGATTGACAATGCTCCTTGCGAATGACTCTGAATTTTCCCAGACCCCTGAAGTGATGCTACAATGGAATTTCCATTGAGGGATAAAACAGAACACAGAGACATGTACAAGAAACTAAAATAATTCTTAATTGTGGCAAAGAGAAGTGGGAATAGGGGAAGTATGAGAGTGGGCGGACAGAGTTTATTTTTCTCTCACTAGATCCTTACATATCAGTGGTTATTCAAGACAAGAAAGGAAAGCATTAGTCTGGTTATTAATATGCATGAAGAGAAGAGCCTCAGATACTGAAATATGCACCTGCTTCTTTTAAGCTAATCTAGGGTCAGGTCATGAAATCCATTATCCACTGATGGCAATCCTGGATTCAGAAACTGAGTTCAGAGGCCCCTACCCCAGCCACCTCCCCCACTCCATGCACACCTCTGTATCCACTCAGGAAGGGTGAACTCATGGACCAGTCTCCACAGTTCAAAGAGCTACGAATTTTCTTGCTGCTTAAAGGGAACTAATGTTTGGAAGTAGATTGACTCCGTGGAGGCTGGGATAATGACACATATGCTAATAACAATACGATCTTCATCATAAATTTTCTCTAAATCGCTCTAAATATTGGCAACTCTGAAATTGGCTCTTCAGTCCTGATGACGTAGGAGAATTGTGATGGCAAGACATAATCCTTCACGGTGTCAAGACTTTTCCTCAATCTTTCGTATTCTTCCTATGTCATTCTTTCTTTGCTAGTGAAATGCTTACAGATTATTTCCACGGTAGCCTCATACATTTTACATTCACATGGAGAACATTACTGAAAAGCTTCACTTTAAAAAAACAGCAGAAAACAATAAATTGCACACATTACTGCTGATTGCGTCAAAGGGAAATAGTTTCCTGAAACTTCTGAGAATTTCCTCTAGGATACATGGACATCGAACCAGAGGCTCTTCGCTCAGTAAGGCAAGCAGTTTGCATCACATTCTTTGTTTTTTAAATTTTCGTGTCTTGCACTTACCATCCTTTAGTACTGAAGTAGCCATCTATGAATTTTTAAATCCTTCTTAATTAGACCCCATCCTGTGCAAGATAGTGCCTGTTTGCTTTCTCCATTCCCCATCTTCCACTCTCTTCAGCCCAGCTTTCTTACTGTTCTTCCGAGCAGCATGTTGATTGTCACTTGTAGAAATTTTCTTGAGCTCCTTCTCAGCAAAACTCCACTATCTCTTCCTCTTCCCCTCTACCACTTCGCCCCTTGTTTCCGTCTTGTTCCAAATTAAACCTGTCCTGAAACTTTAGTTCACTATGGATGCCATCTGAAAATTCTCTATATTCCAATCCTTAATGCTTGGCTATGCCTGGACCTGGTTTCAGCCTAACTTACTCGTTTCTGCCTAAGGGTTTTTCTCATTCTGCCTTCTCTCATTCTTCCCTCCATCCCACTTCCTCTTTTCACCACTAAAATCTTCAGACTCCTAAATAATCCCACCAGTCTTATGGTACCTTCTACTGCAATGTCTTTGGAAGTTTCTTCCATGAGCTTGTCTATGATTATGCTTTAGAAATATAGTCTAAATGCCTTGCCAATGATAGATGCTTATGCCTTTAGCATCTCATGAAAGTGTCCATTCTCAACAGTTGGGATCTTTCCTCAGGGATCAGTTGTATGGTGGCCTGGATTTTAATAGATTCACGTGGAGTATGATGTCACCTTACCTTACCATCTCTACTGTCTTCCCTACATTTTATTGAACAAACGTGTTAAGCCTGCTTTCTAGTTACTGCTAACCCTGTATTTCTACTCTTTCTGAACACTGTATCTACAATAAAATTTATTACCATTTCAGGACAGATGCCCTTTATTCAACTTCTCACTGTGCCTCACAATTTTCCCAGATATTCATCATTCTTCTTCTGCTAAGTGGCTTTAGCAATTAACACGCCAATGGGACCCTCCGATTGGGGATCTAGCACTATAGCTAAGGAAGAAGTGCAGGTAGAAAATACAAATAAAGGAATCCCTTAGTGTCTTCCAGGGCAACAAGGATTTCCCAAAGGGAGGACTTTCTCTCAGACCTTCCAAAATAAGACTTTTGTCTGGTTCCTAATGATGAATGCTGTGGTTTGAGTGTAAATGTCACCCCAAAACTTCATGCAGTTATAGAGTCTTTACAGAGGTGGCTGAATCTAGAGTGAGTGATTGATTCATAATAAAATGCTGGGATTAAGGGTACTAGGATTAAGGGTGGATGATTGCTGGATTAGTCCATGGATTGGACTGGCACCAGCCTAATCCCACCAGTCTGGATAAGATAAAAGAGAAGAGTTTTGTCTCCCTCTCTGATCTTCTTTCTTATTGTTTTGCTTCCTTCTGCTGCCATGAATTGTTGCCTCTCTGCCTTGTACCACCCTGCCTTGGAGCCAGCCAGTTAGGCACTGAAACCTCCACAAACTGTGGGCTAAACAAATCTTTCCTTTTTTACCTTTGGGTATTGGGTATTTTGTCCCAGCAATGAGATAAAGTAACTAAGACAATGAACCTACCATAATTGCTTTCTAGTTCCTTTGAGGTGAAGATCTTTTTCATCTCAGTCAAATATGTACTACATATACTTAGGGAAAGAACCTTTATTTAATAGGTTCCCCCAAAAGTTGGTACAAAAAAAGTGTAGAAGTTGAAACACTATCATCTATATGTTAGACCCCTTCTTAAAGTCATCAACACTCCCTCCCTAAGGCAACACACTGTCACTCTGCAACTTCCTGCGTTCATTCTCACATCATCCAAGCTCTTATCTTGGCAAGCTACCACCTGGTACATTCTGTTATTTCTCATTGATAGTACATAGTCAAATAATTTTTCCTTCTTGAGATAGTTTCTGTGTTACTTTTGCTCACGTACCTCACCTGACACACTAAAGACTGTGCCAAGTTGAAGGTTTGTGTTTCTACATGAGAGTGAGATCATTTTTCTATGTAGAAAAGGCACCCAGTGCTTCTTGATCATCTGACTTCTTGTACCACAAAGAGCAGGGCTCGCTTGGCACTGAGGAGAAAACTCGGTAGATTCTCTTAGTTCCAGAAGGAGCATTTGCACCATCAGGTTTTGTACTTCAAAAGGAATAACAGTTAACATCAGACGAATGTATGGTCAGTTATGTGAAGTGTGATTGAAAACTACACTGAATGTTTACATTTTGACTATAAAAATTTATTTTTTGGGCCCATGGATATAACTCAGTGGTACAAGCACTTGCCTGGCAAGCACAAGGTCCTGAGTTCAATTCCTGGTACCAAAAAAAAAAAAACATTACTTTTATAATTAGTTAAATAATTATCCATACATGCTCTAATAGCCAATTAAAATTAACCAAATAATAGAGCTAACTGTAAGCCCCAATAATTACTGCTAAAAAGTATTTACTAGTTACAGATAATAATACCTGGTTAACAGCCACTGATAGTAACTAAAACTTAATAACCACTGTTGAGACCATATCACCTTGTCTATAGATTAGTTGTGATTGTACTATTTTTTATGATAATTGGTGTCTGTTTGTCAATATGTTTTTGTACTTTTATGTTTTTAAAATAAAAAAAAGAAAAAAAAGAATTACTACCAAACCCCACCATAATTATAACTTTACAATAATCATCTTTAACTATGTCTAGCACCCACAGCTTATCAGTACTAGTAATAAGTAACTGCAATGAGTTATTGACCACAACTAGAAGCATTAACTTGTTCACAGCAGTAACTCATAGAAATACCAATTCGCTGTACAGTTTCATGAGGAGTTAGTAATCATAACTAGCATCCAGAATTAAATTGTGACCACAAGTACTTACAAGTCAGTAGCAATCACAACCAAGATGCATATATCAATAGTCACAGCTCATAGCACAATTATTTATTAGCCATGACTAGTAATCATCTAGTATGGTCAAATTTTGTCAGTGTTAGCTCTTAACAGCCCCAACTAGTATATACAGCTACTATTCTGTACTATTTAGTAGTCAAATATGTCTGCCATTTTTTTTTTAATTTTTAATTTTTGGTACCAGGACTTGAACTCAGGACCTTGTGCTTGCCAGGCAGGCACTGTGCCACTGAGTTACATCTCCAGCCCTGGAATTTTTAGTTCATAATTATAACTAATTTTATCTTCCTGCATCCAATTTGCTATGTTCACACTTCAGGAGGCTCATGGAGTGCAGTGAAAGGACAGCCACCTCTGTGATCTTCCTTTCCAGAAGGTGCCCCCAATCAGAATTTTTGGCTTCTTCTGGTCAATGGAAAAGAAGCATGGTCTAAAAAATTGTTGAATGCCGTTAGTTCCACCTGCAGAGCAAGACAGGAAAGCAAGAGCTTTTACAACAGGGTGATGCTATCTTGCATGGGCCTTGCCTACTCATTCTCCAAGTCCAGGTTAAAGTCTCACTTCCTCCAAGGAATCATCCCAAATGCTTGAGGTCATGATTCATCTTTTCTTGCCTGAGGCCTCTTTTTAGATCCTGTGTATCTTTGTTTCCTTCAGTGGATTTGAGCACCTAGACGATAGAGCCACATGTGCCTTACTCATATCCCTGTGCACAAGAGCATAGAAGAGCATCTAAAGTGTTAGAACGCTTCAGATTTGTCAGATCAGTCACAGTAAACATTACTAATAATGGAATACCAAAATTAAAAATTTCATATTTTTCTTTGCTATACATGTGTGCGAATATATTTATCCTAGGTTATACCCAAACTGTTAGACCTGGGTTATATTCTGATAAGCATTCATTTGTTCTTTCATTTATTCAGTAAATGTTTATCAGACACCTATTTTGAATCAGGCAAGGTAATATTCCAGACATGTGAAACATATCCATGAGCACACCAAAGACCCTTGTCGTACTTTCTAGTGGCGGCATGAGAAAGACAATGGGAGATCAGGGTGTGGCAGGAACAATGTGCCTGAGTGTGAAAGGCAGGCTGAAGTGTAAGACTTGAAAGGCCTGAGGAGTCTGGTATGTGGATGAATAGGGAGAGCTTCGAGGAGGAAGGCACAGCCCTGCAAAGGCCCTCAGTAGGAAGTGAGGCTGGCATGACCCAGGGACATCAAAAATGAGGCGGGGTGTAGCCCTTCCTCATGTACTCAACTCAAGCTGTACCCCAAGCACCACTGCCCCCCCTCCCTGACCCCACACTTACCTTGGCTATGCTGTCCATCACCTAGCACACTGTCATTTCCTGCTTGGGGCCCTGGGTCAGCTCACTCCCCCACCTCAAGGAGAGAGTTTCTCCCTCAGAGGAAGTTCGAATCCGTCACTCCGGGGCATATGTGGCAGGTGCTTCTCCCAGCACTGCTCCACAGGCACCTGATTGGCTGCAGCACAGGTACGGAGAGCATCTGCCTGGCTCCAGGAGGAAAGGTAGGGAGGTGTTTGTGCTCCCTGGAGGTTCAGGGGACAGGAAGGGGCGCAAGCTTTGGGACTTGTGACAGGGAGCAGTTCTTGGTGCCATGTCAAGCATCAAACCTGACAAGAGCAATTTTGGGTGCCTGTCACCAGTCACCACTTCCTATGGGACACTGGATCAGGCTGGGTAGCTAAAGTGACCTACCTGTGATGTAAAGCCCAGAGACTTGAGAGACTCTCCCAGGCTCACACAGCACGTGACAGTTTGGGAGTGAATTTACACAGGCTTCCTGGGTCCACGCTCTTGATCAGTGTTCCGTGTTCACTCAAGCACCAAGTCACCTGTGGGTAAAAGAAGGCAGCGCATCTAGGGACTCCCTCATGCCCCATCTACATCTAAAGGGTCGTGAATCTGGGCAAAAGGTGAAGTTGACCAGAAGAGCTAGCCTGCTTCTCTTTTCTACCTCTTTTTTTTAGCAGTGCAGATTCCTTGCTGGTGAGATGTTTGTATTTGTGAGAAATGCTGACCTTTCTTGGCATGTGAGGTTTAGAACCTGCCATGTGAAATCCAAACAGACATCAGGGATATTTATTTGTGAATCTATCCAGCCAACACTTTCACAGCTCTCTACATAAGACCTCCTAGCAACATACTGAACTCTTCTTTCCAGCACAAATACTTGCATTTTCCCAAGGCCACTCACTGTCACTGGCTGTCACTCAATCTACCTCGGCTGTTTATGTCTCTTCCCAGCAAACGGAAGACCAGTGTACAAAAAGGAGTCTCAAATTGGCTGCTTTGTAATTTATCTACCTGACCATCAGCCCTTAAAGCACCAGACTTTACTGAACAGCATAATTGGAGTCCTTCTTCCAAGTTAATAGATCTGCCTTCCACTCAAAGTAAAGTGAGTCCTCGTTAAAAGAAACAGTACAGGCTGACAAGCATCTTCTGCAAGGGATCCTATGTTGCTAGATGTTTCAAATATAAGTGTGAACTAGGCAGAAGCCTGAGGATGTTTACTTCCTTCTTGACTTCTGTGAACTGCACAGACAACAGCAACTTCACACTAAGTACACCTTTAAAAGAGCTCAACTCAATGTTGTCAAACTTTCTTCACAAGTTACAAAAAATATTTAATCTACATAAGCTGCTTTCTGTAATACAGTTGCTCATGCCTCTGCTTCCCCTCTGCCCAATTATCCTGGGGAGGTTAGTTTTCTCTCTGCTTCTCCTGTACTCTGTTCATACCGTGGTTCAGCTAAGGACCTAATTTTCAACTTTTTCCTGGTGCTGACATTGATGTGCAATCATCCTCTTTGCATCCCTGTTACTGGGCAGTTTGAAGTTAGTTTTCCAAAGGGATTAGAGACTTTATATTCCTCATTCCAACAATAGTTTATCTAGCCTTCAGGGAAGTCTCAGCACGTGTCCACAAATCCAAAAACAACGACTGTGGGCAGCCTTTAGTCTTCTCTCCTATCCTATCTTTGCCCTCTAGTGGCCTCTATCAGCTCCAAGTCTGAAGGTGCTTTGTATTCCTTCCCACATTTTAACATATCACACTCCACTAATATGTCACAGATAGAGGCACTCGTTGTGTGAACAGCTAAGTAAAGTCCCACTTGGAATATGGAATATCTGTCCACGGTTCCAACCCCATTTTCCAGTGCATGCTTAGGCTAGTTTTCTATAAATATGAAGTAGTAATCCTTATCTCTAAACAAACAGTAGCTAGTCTTATTATTTTTAATTTATGCTTTGGGTTCAATTGTTCCATTGATTCAACCAGAAGTCCAAAGAAGCGGTTCCAGGCAATCATGGCCTGGAACCCACAGAACTCTGAGCCACAACAATCTTGTTCTCATTATAACTGTCTAAGAAACATCCTTATAGTCAGAGAAAACTAACATAAAGTGTGAATTTTCTATTTAATAATGTTCATAAAAGTTAGGAAAACTCATATGTACTCCAGACACAAAACTAAGCATTAGCTACAGATCAGAGTGTGCATAAACGTTGTGTGCTCCACTACTGTGCTATCTTCTCTGAACATAGTGGAAATGATGAAGTCTCAGCCTGCTTATGACATTACACAGCTAGTCAATAGGAAATATTGTTGCATTTCATATGTACAGCTGAATTTGAATTGGTCACTTTAGATGGAGATATTCACTATCTTACCAAACACATTCTATAAAGAAATGTCAGTATACTTCAGCCACAAATGTTTTAAAAGTACTCACTGATACTTAAAATAGAAATCTAGTGGTGTTGTGGAGATAGATAATGTCTAATTTGCCTCAGCAAGTGCTTCTATTTGGAAATTTGGGGAACTATGCTGATTACTGCTGAAGCACCTCTCCTATGGCATGGGGACTGCATTGGTTATTGGGAGAGAATCTCCAGGAGAATATGTGAGAAGTATTTGTGTCAGTCACAAGATAGGACGGACAGCTGAGTCAGGGACTATCTTGATAATAGCAGAATACACTAGGCTCATCAACATGCCACTGTAATCAATCAGATGGGAACCTTTTAGTTTCTTATTAGTCTGTCTGAGAACTGTACTTTTTCTCCTTAATAGTCCTTGCCACCAACATTTTGTGTGTTTGATAGATAATGAACATCCACTAAATTTATCAAAAAGTCAATTACATGAAGAATAAGGGAATACATGAATTTGTGCTAAATAGCAGTAGATAAATATTAAACTGAAAAAAGAAAAACAAGACAAAAGTGCATGGCTAGGTAGAAAGGATTCAGGAATAATAACTGTTTTACAAACTTAATAGAAATGAAAACATATTCTGTTAAACAAAATCTCCCAGCGTAAGTTATTTTATAGCTAGAGTCACTTCATATTTGGTGTTAGGGTAGATATGGTGCTAATGCTTCATACACATTCATCAAATTATTTCTGAAGTCTCATAACATGACATATAGAGATAATTTTCCCAAGGTCTTACAGCTATTATGTGGCAACTTCTGCTTGTAAGATCTACACTTGTGATCTAAAGCTTTTTCAGTGTATTACTTATGAAGAAAAACCGGAGGGTAGTGTGCAAACATTTGAGTGGAGAGGTCTTAATTTCCTTCAAGAGGCAATTAGGGGAATCATCAAAGGAAATTATCATTTGAGTTTACTCTTAAAAAAATACAAAGGGCACTGTCCAAGAGTGTAATGAAGGGAAGGCTATTTAAAATATGTATATATGAAATGTGCAATAGCAAGATGAGGGGCAATAGGATGTTTATTCAAGGATTTGCAAGCAATTAGTATGGAAGTCCATGCTCTAACATGAAAGTGGTGCCTCATAGGGCTGCAAATATGCCATAGTCTGAATCTCCGTGTCCCCTCAAAATTGATTTGCTGGAAGTCTAATCCTAGGTAATAATATTTGGGAGCCTGTTAGATCTCTTCTGTGGAGCTTTAAGGAATGGGAGGAACCCCTTCCTTTTTTTACCAGGTGAAGGAAAAGGTAGCAAGTGAGATGTCACCAGGCATCACCTGATCTTGACCT
>PVLD010033562.1:0-13538 GCA_004027595.1 Dinomys branickii
ATGTCTGTATATGGGTCCATACATCTACAATTCGAAGATATCAATGGATAAAGCAACAACTACTGTTGAGACCATATCACCTTGTCTATAGATTAGTTGTGATTGTACTATTTTCTATGATAATGGGTGTCTGTTTGTCAATATGTTTTTGTACTTTTATGTTTCTAAAATAAAAAAAATAAAATAAAATAAAATAAATAAAAATAAAAATAAAAATATACACAGAGTTGGTATCTGCTTGCCTTTTATATGAAATATTAAACCAAAATTTTAAAGCAAGTGAAATATTCCTCTATTGAACTTACAGTGTAAGTTAAGATGAGCTATGAGATTAATAAAATTCACACCATGATGGAAAAAAGTTCTAGAAAAATTCTCAAAGTAATTTATGATTTCAGAAGTCCCCTAAGATAGTAGTTATTTGTCTGATGAATGTTACATCCATTTAAGTGATACTTATTTCTTATTTCTGGTTATTATTAGCAGTGCAGGACTGTATTGACCTAGATAGGTATTCTTATGAAAAATATTCTTGGTTTAAAATGAGATTTCTCAACCTCATTGCTATTGATATTTAGGTTAGATAATTCTTTGTTGTAGAGAGTTCTGTGTCTTGTAAAATTTTAAACAGCATCTTGGGATTCTACCCACTAAATATCATTGCACCCCACACATGTTTGTGACAATGAAAACAATCTATGTATGACAAACATCTCCTTGTCCAACTGGGACAAAATCATTCCCAGTTGAGAATTACTGGTTTAAAAAATGTAAAAATTCAGTAACTGTAATATGCACTAAATGTATAGCCTAATGCAGGACTTCATGTTCAATTCATCAAATATTAAATGAGCTTTTGATATACTCAAAGCACTGTAGGAATTTCAATAATGAGTCTGCCAGTGTCTCCTCCCCGCAAATGGTATGACTAGAATTCAGTAGGGTAAAGAGTCAAGTATATAGCAACAGTAACAAAAAAAACATGGTAAATGACATAAAAATGTTTTCCTGCCACTCCCCAGAATTAACTCCTCAAGCCTAGAAAGATAATACTGCACATGAAAAGTATTTGATAATAACAGGAATAACAAAAATTAAAATCGATGATAAGCAAAAGTAATTGTAGTAGAAACACCCATTTCAAAATTTTAAACACAAAATTACTTTCTCACTTGATTTTTATCCATATTATATGCCTCCAATAAATAGTAAAAGTTGAAAATGTTTGTCATTTCTGCAATGTATTGCTATGTGTTCTTTCTGATAGAGACAAAATACTTCTCTAATTTCCAAAGTATATAAGAGTAATATAAAATTATTATAAACAGTGTAATCAGAAAACCAGGATCAAAATAGAAGTCATTGTCACATAAACTTATTTTATATGCAAAAGTCTTGTAAACTGGCTGCTTGCCAAGATAAAAATTCATACATCAATACAGAAGTGTAGAGTCAATTTAGGAGACAAATAATGGAGTTCTAGTCTCTCAAAGAGACCCTTTAGCAAAACTTAAAACCTCATTCTAATCCTGAGCACAGTTGGCAGAAGGAAAGGACAAGAGGAGGGAAGAGAAAAGGGTGTCTTAGTTGCAATAACAGACTACCTAGATTACAGTGGCTTATAAACAACAGAGACGTATTTCTTACAGTGCTGGAGGTTAGGTCCTCAAGAGTACCAGGATGGTTGGATTCTACGAAGGCCTTCTGAGCTGGACATGCCCAGCTTCTTGCCGTACCTTCACATGGAAGAGGGTGAGCAGAGCTAGTGATCCTGTTTCTTTTTATGAAGGCCTCAATCTCACGAGCGCTCCATCTGCATTACCTAATCAGCTCCCGAGGATCCCACATCCTAGTGCCAGCACACTGGGGATTCGGGTTTCAATCTACGAATTTGGAGAGGAAACAAGCATTAGAAATACTGGGATCAAAAGGCCACCAAATGAAGTCCTGAAAGCTTTTTAAGAACTGAAACACACAAACCAGAAAGCAAAGACACAACTGGATCAAATCATTTCGTTACTAGTAATGACACATGGCAATAATAGCAAATTTAGAGTGTTCGTCTCATACTATCCATCATTTTCATTCCATTTGCTAAACATTTAGAGCTGAGTCTTCCAAATACCTCTGTGACCACTTACACTATGATGGGTCATCAATATTTGCATTTATACAAACTTTGTAGGGATGATGTAGTTAGGGTCTCTAAGGAGACATCCTAATAATAGCATTCTTCTTTCTCGCTTGGGTTCTAGAAAGTTAAAAATTAAAAAATACATTTTAAAACCAATACAGTACCTGTGTACCTGATAAGCTCCATGTTGGAAGATTTGGCTTTAGGTCAACTGGATGAGTGGTCAGGTCCTCCTCTGTGTAGCTCATCCTGCACCAAGCTAGATCTCTGAAGAAGCAGAAGAAAACTCGCCCTTTCTACAAAGAGAGGTTCCCCAACAAAGGTGAATGAAGCTGAGTTCAGAAAACACACAAAGTATTATTCTGAAATGAACAGGTAATTCATTCCTTAGTCTCAGGTTAGAACAAATAAAGGGTATCTTTTCTCAAAGAAACCTGGATTAAGGAAAAGACATGTTTCTCTGATAACCATAAAGTTAACTTCATCTGTTTTCTGATTCTTAAATGGATTTGTAACATCACATTTATTCTTATCCTATGGATAGTGAACTATAACATATTTACATATGCTATGATCTACAATGCTATGTCCATTTACATATTTTTTCTTTCTATCTTTATAAACTTATTGGACAGTTTATTATTAAACCTGTTTCAAAGATGTTACATATCCCAGCTAACAAACTGTGCCAAATGTATAGGTTATAAATCCAGGCTTCCTTCATTACATGTGAGATGTACTGAGTACATTCTGAAACTGTTGTACCAGGAATAGGGACCAGCACTTTTGGAATGTGTCTTGGTTACTGTTCTCTTGTTGCTGAGATAAAATACCTGATGCCCAAAATTAAGAAAGGAAAGATTTATTTAGCTTACGGTTTGTGGAGGTTTCAGTTCATACTTGGCTGGCTCCAAGGCAGAGTGGCACATGGCAGAGGGCAACCGTTCATGGCAGCAGAAGATAGTAAAGCAACAAGAGCAAAAGGGAAGAGTGGTGGCAAGTAGCCTCTTTCTCTCCCTTACAAAACTATCCACTCCAGGGCTAGTGCAGCACTCACACCCATGAATCAATGGTGAGCTCTAAAAGCCCGCCCCATGACTGCATGAGGCCTTGGGGGGACATGCAGACACAAACCATAACAGAACGAAAGAAAATTGAGGAAGGCGTCACCAAGGTAGATCTTTCCCTTGAGTCTTGTTGAACAAGTGGACTTAATCAAACAGAGAAAAGTGAGGTCTTTCCAACGTGTAGAACTGGCAAGGAATCACAGCAATCCTGCCTGCTCTTACTTATTTCAGAGGAAGACCTGATAGAAGACAAAACTGGTCAGCCAGACTGGAGCCACAATGCCAAAGCTCGTATGTGATAAGGTAAAATGGTTTCCTTTCACTTAGGCTGTTGGGTGACTGAAAACCGCTCCAAGATTTTTTTTTTTCATTGTGCCAGTAGTATCACTTTTCTTTCTAAAGGTGAGGCTATTATCTGTTTGGAGGAGGACTGGAGAAGAAAGAAACTAGGGAGAAGGTCTAGGAAGGAGACTACTTCAGAGGCCTGGCCACAGCTGTCAAGTGGCTATGGGATAAGAGGAAACAGACTGAGCAGCTATTTAGGAAGTGGACCTGCCAAGGGGATTCATGGCTGACTGGGTGAGGAGACTGATGATGTGAAAGCAGATGTGGAGGCAACACCATTGCATCCTCCAGGGGAGTTTATGCAGGAAGAGCCACAGGCAGGTGTAAAAGTAGCAGAGAGGCAGACGGAGACTTTTCAGGATGTGTTCAATATAGGTTGTCTGGGAGATCAGTAAGTTGAGATTTGCATGGGGAAAAGTGGAAGCAGGGATCTTGAGCTCAGGTGAGGGCTGAGGTATAGAAGAACAATTGGGAGCTGATGCCACATGAGAGTCAAGGCATGGGTGGATGAGCTGTGCAGGGAAGAAGGGAGCACTTGTACCTGGAGAATTCTATCCCTGAAGGGTGCGTGAGACACTTCGTGCCAGAAAGGAGGCTGGGGGTGCAGGTAGAGAACTACAAGGTCCTGCCACATGAAAGCAAGTAAAGGGAGTGCAGGAAACTGTTAGAAAAAGTTGAGGCCAAGAGCGTGGACAAAAAGCAAAAATTCCAGGCAAGATGTACAACCCAGAATAAGCTATCAGATGATCATTTTATTTTTAATTGTCTCTCTTCCAAGTTTGGCCAAAGATACCTGAGATTCTTCCATCACATTGGGCCGTTTCTTCACAATACCTCAGAGGCCTGGAGACAGCTGTCAAGTGACCGTGTGGAATAAGCGGAAACAGAGTGAGCAGCTATTTAGGAAGTGGACCTGACAGGGATTCATGGCTGACTGGGTGAGGAGACATGTGAAAGCGGATGTGGAGGCAACACCATTGCATCCTCCAGGGGAGTTTATGCAGGAGGAGCCACAAGCCTCTGTGGTTTTCTAGGTTGGAATAAAAGTTGTAATATTTTGTAGAGGCTTCTTTCTTCTTTATTAAAAGAAGCAACTGCCCCCTTTATTTGCTATCTGTGAGAAGGCAGTTGTTCAAAACTCAAAACTATTTGCTCTCTAAGATGAATTAATCTATATTTATTAAAGAGAGATGCTTTTAAAAACACTTTTGTCTTTTTCTTGTGCTTTTTGCCCCCTAATGAACATGTTGGTGGAAGAGTGAAAGCAGATATCAGGCTGTGATAGAGTGAGGGGAGATGGTAGGTGAGAAACAAGATTTTCATGGAACTTTTAAGTAAAAGGATGGCACAGTCAGGTGTAGACTTCCTTCAGACAAGGAGGGTGGCAGAACGATGGAAATGCTCCTACTGAAATCAGAGGTGTAAAATCATTTTACCAACCCTAACCTGGTTCCTTTCCAATTGTGCTGTATTTACTGCTATCTACTGAAACCATTTTCTTCTACCTTACAATTCATCCAATGGCAATAAAATAAAAAACTGGTCACTTTCATCTATTTTCTTCACTTAGCACCAGTAAAAGAAAAGTACTACATTTTAAGGGATTTTCTTTCATGTAAAGAATTACATTTTAACCTTTCAGATTGAGATGTACTTGGTAGAAATATCATAAAATCCCTAAGGTCACTGTAGACACTAAGAAGAATCATTGCATTTCCTAGGATGAGCCAATTAAGGGAGGCTTTACAAATAAATTTCAACAACCTTCTCCAGAGAGCTGATCATTTGCCAAGTCACAAACAGACGATATTAAGGAAAGTAAGTCACTTTATCTTATAAATAATTTTTAAATGCTTTTGGGGAATAACAAAGAAAATTCAGGCCCCAAAACTTGAGGGAAAGTATAGATCAGGCAAACTCCCTGAGAGCGGAAGAACTGATCTCTGCTCACTTACTGTTTGGTTTTGGGGATAAATTTGGGATCTAGTTTCATGAAAGACACCAATGATGTTTGCAAGTGTGTATGTGCCTGTGCATGTGTGTGAACACTTGAGAATGTGTGTGTGTGTGTGTGTGTGTGTGTGCGCGCGCGCGCGCGCGCGCAAGGGTATGTGTGCATAATAGTTTTTCCTTCTGTAGAACTATCTGTATGGCTCCAACTCTTGAAACATAAAACCTCATCTATCCATTGTTGCTGTGTTTTTATACTACATAATGTAGCAAATTGAAGACTAAACCTGTGGGAAATGTGAAAATTAATCGTACTTGAAAAAAGAGTGAATTAAAAAAGCACTCTGCTGAGCATTTTTAGAGTACAAAAGTCTGTCTAGAACAATGAAAGAAAAGTAGAAGGAAGTGAACTCTTGAGAGATGTGGGTAATGTAATGAAAATAGCTGAAAATAGATGAAGGATGGAAACAAGAGAATCATACGGAGCTTAACCTTCTGTCAAAACATTCTGAATTCAGTATGTCCTAACAACAAGCCTACGGGACAGCAGTTTATGGTCTGTTGCCTTTTAACATTTTAGTGTCTGGAATTCATTCAACAAGCATCAGTCAAATGCTTACCAAGCATACTCCAGTTGATTTGGGGAATTCACAATAAGAGTTTTCCTTTTCTTTCTTTATTTTTCCCTTCAAAAATCTTCCAATCTGGATTCACACACTTCAGAACTCATTTACATGTTCATTTCTCCTTTTGAGTTGCTGTCTTTATTCCACCAGTATTAACTGTGTACTTTAAATCCTCCTATTGTTATTAATATATGCGTTGTGGTAAATCATTATGAAAATACTTAATAGGTACAGGGCTGGTGATGTACCTCAGTGGCAAGCGCGAGGTCCCGAGTTCAATTCCCATACCAACAACAAAAAAAACTTAATAGACCTTAGGCTCTCCAACAGTCCTATGGCTTAGGAAGAACTTTTTTCTATCCAAAGGAAACTTACGATAGGTAAGCTTGAGGAAAACATGAAAAAGAAAGAAAGAAACAACCCAACAACCAAAGAGAGATGACACACAGCATTGAGAATTCAGAAAGCCATCAAAATTGATAATAGAAATTCTAAGGCTACAGCTAAACAATTAAAAATTGTTTACTGTCAGTGAAAGAAACTTAAACCAACTTGCTAAATGAAAAGTTGTTACCAGTAAACTTCTGAAGCTAAAAAAAAGTTTTAAAAAAAATTTGCATTCTTCTTGCCCTGCTACCCTGTGAAACCATCTAGAAGTTTCCTAACTCCCCTCAGAAAACATGTTTTCTTGTGTGATGAATTTCCAGAGCTGCAAAATCAGCAGGGCCATGAATGTGTGTGTGGCATTAATTTGAAGCCATGATTTCTAGAAATCACTGCAAAAGTATAAGACATTAATTTGACAATTCTGGGAATTCTACTAACTTACACCAATGAATCCAAAGAGAAATAAAATAACCTTGTCTCCATTTCCAAGAGATCATCTTAATGTGAGGTGACCATCTAACTTCCATTTCTTAATGATCATAACTCTGCCTGGGCACTGGAAATAATTAAAGAATCTTTCCTTTCCTCTTCAGCTGGATTTCTGTCTCCAGTTGGCTTCTATTAACTACCCCAGGTTGCAACACTGAGAAAGCTTATTCCACATCAACCACATATAAACAAGACCCCAAGGTATTACTTGACTTACTTTTAAAAAGTTTCCTGACATCATGCTATGTGAGTTCATCTAACTCTATTTATTATATCTCAGTGATACGTTCTTGAGACAGGTTTAGATTTTACAGATGGATAGATGTACAAATGGACATATAGGTACTCTACAACCTTTACAAAAGCTAGATTGACTGGTCAGCTTTACATGTATTTCATCATTTCTTGCTGTTCAGTCATGCTCAGTATTATTAATTTTACCATTTGTCTTGGTTACGTTTCTCTCATTGCTGGGACAAAATACCTGATGGCCAAAATTAAGGACGGAAAGATTTATTTAGTTCACAGTGGGTGGAGGTTTCAGTCCATACTTGGCTGGCTCCAAGGCAGAGAGGCACATGGCAGAGTGCAAACGTTCATGGCGATGGAACAGGAAAGCAACAAGCTCAAAAAGGGAGGATGAGCAGCAAGCAGCCTCTTCCTGTCCTTTACATATGCAAACTATCAGCCCCAGGGCAGTGTAGCATGAATCAAAACCCTAAAAGCCTGCCCCATGAGTGTATAAAAATTGGGGGGAACATGCAGACACAAACCATAACACCATTCTATTTTATTGCGATATGAGACTTATCTCACTCAGGTCTAAAATTTACACAAAAGACAGGCAGGCTCCAGTTGGTAAGACTACAACTTCATTAAGTGGTTGTAAGAAAAGCGGTCAGAAAGCTGGGTCTGAGATTTCTAGACATCCTAGACTTCAATCCCATACCTCAAGTACAACTCCCAGGTCTGCTTTGGTCTTTGCCACCCCCCGCCCCCCGGGCCCACCAGCTGCCAGCACATTATCTCAAGAGGCCAAGGAAACCACAGGTATCAAAATAGTGCTAGGGCTGAGAACGCAGCTGGGTCAGCAGGAGCTGGGAGTGACCGCACCTCCTGCATAGCAGTAAGGAGAAAGATCAAAGATTGTGCAATAGCCAAGCAAGAGTTCCCACTAGGGGACTTCCTGCACATAACCTTCTAGAGTTGAAGTAACTGTAACTCACTTGGGACATATAAAAGAGCATTGCATTTCCTAAACTGCTTTCCTGACCCAAGGAGCAAAAGCCATGATCCGCAAAGAAAGGAACAATCAAACTTCTTAGGGCACATGGATCTGGATATTGATAGGAAATGATGAAGGCTTACTAATTAAAGATAAATTCCCTTCCATAGAAATTTTCTGTTGATAGTCAACAAGGCTCAGAAATCTTGTTATGAAAACTTTGGAGGGAACCAAACACGGATTTGAATTAGTCATATGGTTAGTCCTCCTTATTCCCCGCTCCAGCAATCTACTTGGGCAAGGGAGGTAGGAAAGACTGTGTTTACAGTACCCAAATGCATGTTTGCACGTGCTGATGGGTCACCCGCTTCTCAGGTCTTCTGATGCCCCTGGATTGCAAGACACTGATATGCTTTTGAAGCATAGTCTTATTTTCCCACATGTTGTTTTGTTCAAACCTAACATTTGTAATGTGAGATTAAAAGAAAGAAGTAGTTACACTGTGGAATGAAGCACTCCCTACTAAAGGTCACTGATTTTCCTTTGCAAAATGGAGTAGACATTCTTACTGATTTTAGCAAGGAAACTGATGTTTATTTTTCTACTCTGGAGTATTCCCTGTGTGTTTAGCTATTGCAGTGATGACTGTGTTCACCAATAAAAAGTGCCCTGATCTTTGGGATACCAAAATAAAACAATTCTTCAGGAGATGGGTGGGGTTAATATGGTTTGCTCTGAAACTTTCTATCTGCAAACATCTGCATGTGTTTAGGATTCCTTTCAAACAAAGAAAATTTTTATTGTAACTCTGGATTGTTTTTGCCACAACAGATACAAAACAGTATTTATTTCCATCCATGTAATAGTTTTGCATAAATATTTCCAATGAAAATGCTGTTAATGATTCATAATGTACCTCAATATGACTAACATATAGCACTTTGAACTTTGTATTTAAAATGCTCATTAAAATAAAGAAATCACTTAATGTACTGTCTCTTTCCTTTATTGTATCTATTCCTCCCTCACCTAAGAAAACGTGTTAATGAGAAGAAACTCTTCATTACATTTCCATTAGTAGGAGATCAAAGCAAAATTATCCCCACATATATTCATACATATTACCTCCTTTTTTGTTTAATGAGTATATTTATTAGCAGTTTCCTTTAGTAGACCATTTTCATTTCAATTTGTGCATTGCTTTACTTTCTTTAAGTTTCATAGGGGATCGATACATAAACACAATTAGACTTTGAAGAATCCAGATTGTTAGGCTTGTGGCTGGGAAGCTCTTAAGCTTGTGTTTCAAGTGCAATATACCATTTTTTCTTCTTCCTTAAACACGCTCAGCTATTACTGACAGTCATTGTCAGTGTTCAAAGGGGCACTACAGGTATCGGTATTTTTCAGAGTTCTTGAATCCAAGAGAAACAGGAAATCTATTTTCCAAAATCAGGAGAAACATAGGCATATAACCACTGTAATCAGTGGCAAGCAATTCTAATGAGCCTGTGCCCACAGTCATCTGAACAGTCCTAGAGGGATAAGTGCTTCTGTAATAAAGAAACCTCAAGGTCAAGAGCTCAGTTGTTTAGATGTTCCATCATTTAACAGCACCTAACGTGTACTTCCCCATCTGATGCTCTTCAGCAGACTTGTGGCATTCTAAGTTCCTTGTCACAAAAGCAAATTTAATTAGTATCTTCTTTTTGTTGCCTTTCCTCTCCAGTATCAGAGGTGTGGAAAGATTCCTGAACTTAACCACATCCAGTGAATTGACATGAAAGGAAATTGGTCCTTAAAAGCCAGTTTTTTGTGGCAGAAAGTATGTGCTGAAACAACTTCCCATTTGGGGTCACCTCAATTAAAAGTTAATTCTTCTGCAATGTACCTAGTAGGCAATAATCTACTCTGGTTTGTAAATTGACATAAATCTGATCTGATGGTCCTACTTCCTGTGTTCAGAAAAAGGTCAGGAATGCAATTACAATGGCAGCCAACTTTGTCCAATCTTTTCACCTTTAACAGAAGGCCGGCGATAAATGTTAATTGGGAAAATATTAATGCCTGATGAAGGAAAGCTTCTTGAGACTGTTTGCTTTGGCCCTTCCAGTTCATGGAAGCTCCTACAGGATTGCATATTAACAACTCAAAGTAGGGACTGCAGGATGCTTCTGATGTGCAGAGCATTCCTTCCAGTTCCAAGCCTGGCAGAGAGTTTTCACTGGTAGGAACATATATCAGTTCTCAGATATCACATATTTTGATCTAAGTTTCCATTACATTAAAAGGGTGGCTGTATGAGTCAGTTTCCCATTGTCAGGACAAAACACCAACGTATACAACTTGAAGAAAGCAAAGTTCACTTTTATCTCGTGCTTCCAGAGGGCTCAGTCCACTGTCAACTGGGTCCAAGGCAAATGCACCATCACAGAAGGAAATGATGGAGGAGCTGCTCATCTTACGAGCTACCAGAAAGCAGAAGGAGAATAAGAGCGGAAAGGGATAAGTACAAACACTTCCAAGTCACATTCCCAAGTCACCTACTTTCTCCAACTGGGCCCACTTGCTAATAACCCATTCAGCTAGAGTTACTTATAGATGGACCTATGGATGAGGGAACACCTTCATTATCCAGTGCTTTTTGAAAGCCCAACGTCTGAGTGCATGACACTGGTGTGGGACACTTCAGATCTAAAAGGCAACAGTTGGATTTAATGTCAGCAAGAAGACACACTACAAAGGTATAGGCCCTTGTTCCCCCATGAAAATATTAAATAATCAGATATAAACTGTCCAAAATAATTTTATAGGAGCTCTGGAAATTGGTTCAAAAAACTACAGCAATGAAGCAAATTTCCAGTGAAGAAAGGGCCACGGTCAAATGATAGGAAAATCTCTGTGGCGCTTTACTTTCCCTTGTACCAACTCCTGGGTTGCATAGTTCAAGTAAAGTGTGGGCTTGAGCCCCAGTTAGCTCTCACAAACCAACAAAAGCACAGTGGAGCAAAGGACAATGTCCCCAACTTTTTGTAGCAAATCAGAAGGACTGATCTCTGAGTCCTCCAACTTGGACGCTAGCACCCAGAAGTAGTGGAGATCTCATTGTTGGAGAAAGCCACATGAAGTAGCAAGTCTGACTTCTGAAAACCGCAAGAAAATCATAGATCCATAAATGCCTGAGGTGAGACATTAGTGATTGAGGAATTAAATGGAACAGATAAGGACCAAAGACAGAGTGAGTCTCAAGCATGAGTAAGATTCTCAGGCTGATAAAGATATTTTAAAGGGAGGAATACATAGGGGAATTGGAAAAGACAGTTTAGAGAAGATGTGTACCTGAGAAGGCCTATGAAGACCCCAGGTCTTCACCTTTGATTGATTAATAAAGATTTTCTCCTGAGCAGAATCAGTCCTTCAAAGACTAGGAAAGAGCTATTTTCTAATATCTAATTTTCAAAGAAAGATAACAAAGCATACAGGAAAACATGGCTTTTTCTGCAGAAAAAAAAATCTGTAGAAACTATCCCTGAAGAAATACAGGCATCAGACCTACTTGCAAAAGACATTAAAATAACCATTTTAAATATACTAAAAGGACTAATAGAAAATGTGGACAAAGAACTATAGGAAACTAGTACAACTACTATGGAAATTAATATGGAAATTCCTTTTAAAAAACTAAAATTAGACATTCTATTAGACCCTTTTATATCCCTTCTAGGTTGCTTCCCCAAAGAGTCAAAGACATCACCACTGCATTGGTACATGCATACCTTGTTTACAGCAGCAAAATTCAAAATAGCTAAATATGGGAAACAGTCTATATATTCATCCACAGATGAACAGGTGAAGAAATTGCATTTACACACTAGAATACTACTCTGCCATAAAGAAGGATAAATCTATGTCACTTGTAGACCATGAATATACCTCTAGACCATAATGTTAAGTGAACTAAATCTCACACACATGAAGGTTTAAATACATATTGTATAGCTTCTCATTTATGAAAAACTCAAAGCATAAATAACTTAAAGAACAAAATAAAAGAAAGACAATGGAAAACAGGGAGCTAGATCTTTTATAAATGGAAAAAGGATCTAGAGGTAGAGGGGGAGGGAAGGAAGAGGAAGGGACAATAAAAAGAATTAAGATGTGTTATGTACAGGTACCAACTCTTCACAATGACTGTCATCATTATGTACTTCAAATATGTGCCTTAAAGAAAAGCCACAGAAAATCAGGGAAATGACATATAAACAAACTGTGAATATCAACAAAGAGAAATTATAAAGACCAAACAGAAATTCTGGACCTGAAAAAAATATAACAACTGAGTTGAAAAAAATCACTACAGGCATTCAAAAGCAGACTGACACAAGAAAGAATCGATAAATCGGAAGACCATTTCCTTGAAATTACTTAGTTTCAGAAACAACAGGAAAAATTAATGGACATGAAAGACATCTAAAGGACTTTTGGGAAACCATCAAGTGGACCAACATATATACACATTTTGAGAGTCCAAGGAGGAGAAGAGAAAGCGGCAACGAGTTTATCTAAAGACGTAATGACCAAACACTTCCGAAATTTGAGGAAACATATAGATAGACCAACAAAAGAAGATCACTGAACTGTAAGAAGAATAAACCCCAAGAGACTTACCTGGATCAACAAAATACTCAAGCCATTGGCGGCAAAGACGAAGATACAACTTTGAATGCATCAGGGGAAAAGAGACATCACAGAAACAAGGGATTTAGATGAAAAGAGGAGAGGGGAATGAGAAAAAAAAGATGAAGGTATTTATGCACTGACACATAGTCCCATGATGAATGTCATCCTTATTTATGGGAAGCATGTGCTAATGAAAAAGCTAGCAAGAACACAGGACAGGTGCTGAAAGTGAAGTAGAATGTTTTGAGGGTGATAAATGCCAATTTATCTTTCAGCACAGTACATTTTAAAACTTTAAGCATTCATTGTAAAAAAGAAAAACTGAGGGATCTTCAATAATTAACAGTGTATTACTCAGCTGACTTCTTGCAGCTCAGAGGTGCTGGGAAAGTAAAGTGTTGAAAAAAATCAGCTGAGAATTCGATACCAGTTTTAAAAATGAAGTTTGACCCTCACATTATATCCTACATGAAAGTTAACACAAAATACATTAAAACCTGAAACTTTAAAACTCCAAGAAGAAAACATAGGGGACATTTTTCTTAACATTGGCCTTGGCAATAATTTCTGTGTGTGTGTGTGTGTGTGTGTGTCTGTGTGTGTGTGTGTGTCTGTGTGTGTGTGTGTGTGTGTGT